>JAMZAV010000228.1:0-192500 GCA_024449915.1 Sweltsa coloradensis | reverse complement strand
GGTACCAGATAGCCCCACATAGCCACTAACATCAGACCGAAGGCGAATGATGCTTGGAAGCTGATGCCACAAGCCGTGCGTTTGGAGGGACCCACAATCTCCATCGCTAAAAGACAAGGAAGATGCTAAAATCTTACGGCTAAACCCTGTGCTGTGATGATAAACCGTATCACTAAACTTGTTTTATATCTTTTTGCTCCCTAGTTAGTTAGTCTACCACATCACATATTTTTATTTCTATTAAATTAGACGATGCGTTAATATACTGTATTATAGGAAATTGCTAACACTTCCTCCTTCAACTTAATATAACGTTTTGTATTTTAGTGGCAATGCATTTAGGAAACAGTGCTAAATGTTGCGTCATCACATTGTTTTATTAATATTTCTTAAACGATTTTTTGGATTATGGTAAGACTTTCAGGTCGAATTGGCGTCGTTGAACTAAGTAAAAGTGTTCTATGCTTGTTAAAGGTCGTGGGTCGCGGGTGAAAAAAAATGTAACGACAAAATTAAAAGTATTGATTGCAATGTTTCCTAATGACATTTCTCTTAAGGTTTAGGCTGTTAGGCACATAATACTTAGATACATAAATCGACAACCGCATCAAATGATATCACATTTTGATAACACGTTTCTCATTGCTTTTGATAGTCGAATTTTAGTTTATATGAGCGTGGGGTCCCATGTAATTGGAGCTCTGATTACTTAGAATTCCAATAAAAAAATCGTTGCTCACATGACTGTGATAGGCGTACGTGTAATGTGTAATAATAACACAGTTTGCTGGAGGCTAGGGCAGAGCCTCTCATCTTTGACCTTTAAGAAACCAAACTTGTAACAACAAAAAACATATTGAGCCGCCAAATAATCAGGTTAATTAACAAGTTAGCTACTTTAAATAACAATTGACAAACTAGTTTAGTTCCATATTATGTAGCTATGCGTTTACCGGTTTACGACCTAACTCATATTTCAAGTTTTCGTTTTATCTTAAGTTTTTAACTACGGCCGAATTATTGAATGAGTGAGAGAGAGAGATAGAGAGAGAGAGAGAGAGAGAAGAGAAAGAGAGAGTTAAATAAATATGTGGAGTAAGTTTAATTGTAGTCATACAATAGTATTAGTATATGAAGTTATTTAGTGACTGATATACTAAAATTCAATTTATCTTAAATTATTTTAATGGTTTCCATAAAATACTTCGGGGCAATGATAGTTATGATTTCTTTTAAGTGTTGTTTTGGGGCACGCAACAATAGAGTAATCACTAATCAGTGTCCGTAAAGTCTTATTTTTTTTTATATTTGAAATGTATTCTAAATTAGTTGAAACAGTGTGCAAAAAATTAAAGACATTATCAAGTGTTTTGGAATCTTCAGATAAAATTTCTTTGAGTGTAGATAGTGATGATGACCTGAAATATTATTAAAATAAATTTGTGCCAATATTATACAATGTCGTGTAGACGGTGACTTTGCTTATCCTTTCTAGGACTAGCAAATGGGCGCACTTACACACGGCAACAAAAATGTCCCCACTGACATTTTATATTTATTTGTATTTTCTCATTGTTATCACTTTAATAAATGCAAACAAAATAATTGTAAAGTCTCTTGCTTTGGATATGAACGTCTCCAATTATTAATATCTGAGATTACTTAATAACTAAGAGTCAATCAATTAATGACCATAGCAAATCACCTTCTTGCAGCCATCTCACAATGTATGTATGTATGTATGTGCTAATTTTTTTGGCATTAACTGGTTATTAATACATTATTTTCATTTGACACGTGACATCATAATTCATAACCGGTCTTAATGGCTACATCACCCCACATTAGAGTTTGCCTTCGCATTTCAATACAATACAACCATTATCCAGTTCTTGATCCCGTACACGTAGACATTGTTATAGCGAGAAAAATACCATTCATGGACATAAAAATGGATAATGTTCATTCCAACGCTCAATATTGATTGGTTACCTGAGTGTACCATTGTTCTGCACACACAGAGAGTTATAAATAGAATTGTTGTGACTTACTGAGCACGAAGCCGGTAATGTAGGACCCTGCCGAGCCGAACATGCCGTAGAAGAACCGAACAACGAGGAACGAGGTGAACTCGGGGACGAAGGCGACGACGACACCGAGGATTAGCTGGAGGACAGCCGACGCGTAGAAGACAGTCTTGCGTCCGTACCTGTAGGAGAGGGCGGTATGTGAGTTGCTAGTTGCAACTGCAGATTCGCAACAACCAAATGAAGAAACAAATGTGGGAAAACTACCCAGTGTGCAATACATATCCCCCTTTTCAGCTGAATAACTTGGTAACATGGAGTTAAGTAGTTGTGAAGCGAATCCCCATGGCTCAATACCTTGCATTCACGTTAACGACAGAGGAGAAACCTTAGAAAAATTCTTCAGTCAGGAAAGTAGTAAGTTAAAAATTCGTAATATAAATATCCTGAAACTCCGAACTTGTGGGCAATAAACACAAAAACACCGGTATATTATAGATATTCTCTCAACGTTCCATTTTAAAAAAAACTGACGTCAAGCGTCAACACCAATAGTACAACACAAGTAACTGACGTTCGTGATAATCTAATAGTAGCTTAATAACATGATTTTTTAATATATAAAAATAGCCAACAGGTAAAACATATGGATGCTTTTCGTGTTCCTGTGTACTGGATATGTTGAGCTAGAGTCACAGTTTCGTTGATTGTTGCCTCTTGGCATTTCATTTGCCATTTGGGAACATCTTTTGTTGTCTTTGGAAAATGTATTGTATTATACGGCTGTCAGACTTAGCTCTCGTATTCTACACTTATAGACGCTGTTAACACCAGAGGAGGGTAAAGACAAAGACAGTTTCCCATGCTAATAATATAATGCAATGAGCATTGAATTAACTGAACTAAAACACAGGCAATCGAGTACAGTACTCTAATGTAATTATGCAGCAGTTAAAAGGTTAGAGAAGTTCAACAAGTTGACCTGTAAGCTCAAATAAATTACTGAATATCATACAATTGAGCCGACAGTATAATAGTCTGTGCAATTAATTATTCATGTAATTAGACTAAATAACAAATACTGACTGTGTCATTAAAATACATGATAAAACTAATTCATATTTTATGTTTCTATCAACAGGATATGCATTATTGTTCATAACCGTGACAATAGCTTACTCCTTTATGACTATAGATAAGCTATCACATGTGCACTACAATCGGTAATAAGTAGCGTGTATTGCACACTGAGAATGGAAACTCGCGCATTACTTGAGCTTATTCGGGAGCCGGGATGGCGCCGGTTCGATACCGACTGAATGTTGGCCCAAGGCTCCACTCAGTTAAAAGACGAATGCTGGAACGCCAGCGTCGGCAAGTGTATTTTGGAACAACTTGATAAAAATAGGGAGTGAAGCTTCCCGCTATACTATGTTATGACTACCCTTGGTGGACGTATCAAGTACATAGAAATTCCACCTTTCTGGGGGGATCTTCCCCCTTATTGCATCAGTGTCACTAAAAACTATACAATTTTTTTGGAAGAACAATGTTAACAAAAATGCCAATCTAAGGGCGTGTTTGGAATTACCGTCAAACGAGATACATGCACACAGTGACACACACACGGACGGACATGCTGACAAAAAAGTTACATATATTATAATAAACGGAGCCTCGCTCCATAATTTTATGGTCTTCATTGCTAGGATGGCTCCAAAGTAGCCTAACCGCCAAAAGAAAATATCCTTATACCAAAAGTAAAAGCACTTCATCTGAACCGGGATTCGAACGTCGTTACTAACTAAATAACTGAACAGGATAGATGTCACATAAATACATATACAATTTTTTACTCATTCTTACAGTTATGATTATAAATGGACAGTAAAAATAAGATCCAGAGTGAAGTTATCTGCTTGTCTAGACTGTTTTTCTTTAGTACTATAGCTAACGGTATACATAAATCTTTCATTAATCAATGACAAACAATAGTGAGTTTTTCAGCAAATAATGAGTTATGTGATTCGTAGTTCAGTCCCTACTTCAAAAGGCACTCACTTGTCGGCCATACTTCCAAGCACGACGGCGCCGGTGAAGACGCCGAACATGTAGACCGACTGAGCCACCGCCCCCATCCACCGGCGACTGCACACGAGGTCCCACTGCAACAACAAACTTGGAAATAATATTTGATTTATTTTGTGAAGAACGGTTTTGGAAGAATCGAGGTCATTGAAGTATACGTGCCATTTTCCCCCAGAGCAGAGACGGGGAAAGAAAATCGTTGGGAAATGTAATATGATGAAGAGAGTTGTTACAAGTCATCCCAAAAAAGGCAGGGTATGGGTAAAGTACAGGATCGCCAGCTACTGTAATGTAGGAGCTTAGTGTAGATGAACTGGGTCCCTACCAAGGAGGTATGAATAATGTAAGGAGACAGCATGTGTTATATCTGTGGCTGTACAACAAATGAACGTGGCTGTTTTGAACGTCTGAGCCTAGGTCTGAACCAGTCTGATCGCAGTATTTGCTGCTTCTCGTTGGTGCTGACCAATATGGCGGCTACTAAAACATAGAGTTTTTCGCAGTATTTACTGCTCTGCTTCTCGTTGGTGCTGACCATGGTGCTGACCAATATGGCGACTACCATCGATGGCCGCCATGTTAAAATGGCTGCACTGAAACAGCTGATATTATACTTAATACATTGATTATAACTCTTATAATAAAGCAGTGAAATGTCATTTTTGTTGATGTGCTCCGTTTTTGTTTGTTTAGGAATGTTCATAGCTTTGACAATGAGCTTTAATAACACCGACGACCTTGCTTTGGGTTCGAGGCTCTCACCGATCACCATTGTCGTTCACAGTGGATACGGTTTTGATGACGCCATGCTGCCTCCTTACATTATTCATACCTCCTTGGTCCCTACTGTTTTAAAGACTAGGAAAACGCTTAAGTCCCGCCGCGTTGTTGGATGAGCGTAATTGGTGCATTGAGCTGCCATGTGTTACGCAGATTTTCTGTTGTTCTGTGAAAAAATTATTACTTAGTCGAAGATTTTTTTAAATTAAACTAAATAAAATAAAAAATTAACTTAATTTTTTTAATAAATCGTAATTTAAAAAAAATAAAAAATCGTAAAATTGCAATTTTCATAAGAAATAATTATTCGATTGCGCTCAAATTTAACACGAATATATAAGTTCATGAAATTAAGGTTCTGTAAAAAAATCATTACAATCGGATAAAGCATGTAGGTGTTATAAGTCAAAGAATTGTTTTAAAAAAGAAAAAAACCCGTAAAATTTCGATTTTCATGAGAAATAATTTTTCGATTACGCTCAAATTTCACACGAATATCTTAATTCATAAAATTAAGGTTCTGTGAAAAAATCATTACAATCGGATAAAGCGTGTAGGTGTTATAAGTCGAAGAAATTTTTAAAAAATCGAAAAAAATCGTAAAATTGCGTTTTTTATAAGAAAAAATTTCCCGATTGCGCTCAAAAACGTGGCAGTTCTAAGTTCAGAGATTTCGAAGGCCTCCATAAATTTTCATCGCAATCAGAGTATCGGTTTAGCCGGAATCGTGTTAACAAACACACAAAAATACAAAAAAAAAAAAAAAGAAAAAAAAACATTCCGGATTTTTTTCTCCAGTGTAGTGAAATGGAATCTTCGCTTCGCTCGCTACGCTCGCTACGCTCATCCAATAATATTGTATAATACTAGGAAAACGCTTAAGTCCCGCCGCGTTGTTGGATGAGCGTAATTGGTGCATTGAGCTGCCATGATTGTGTTATGAGGATTTTCTGTTGTTCTGTGACAAAATTATTACAAAGTCGAATAATTTTTTTAAATTAAATTAAAAAAATACAAAATTAACATTATTTTTTAATTTTTTTAATTTTAAAAAAAGAAAAAAATCGTTAAATTGCGATTTTCATAAGAAATAATTATTCGATTGCGCTCAAATTTTACAAAAATATATTAATTCATAAAATTAAGGTTCTGTGAAAAATTCATTACAATAGGATAAAGTATGTAGGTGTTATAAGTCAAAGACTTGTTTAAAAAAAGAAAAAACCTGTAAAATGGCGATTTTCATGAGAAATAATTTTCCATGCGCTCAAAAACGTGGCAGTTCTAAGTTCAGAGATTTCGAAGGTCTCCATAAAATTTCATCGCAATTGGAGTATCGGTTTAGCCGGAATCGTGTTAACAAACACACAATAATACAAACAGAAAAAAAAAAAAAAAAAAAAAAAAAAAAAAAAAAACATCGCGGATTTTTTTCTCCAGTGTAGTGAAATGGAATCTTCGCTTCGCTCGCTTCGCTCGCTACGCTCATCCAACTAGGAAAACGCTTAAGTCCCGCCGCGTTGATGGATGAGCGTTTTTGTCAGTTTTTAGTTTGCGTAGGACCACTTTTCTTTTGCAAGTGCTTTTTAAATGCATTGTAGGTGATTGATGTCAAGTTTCTATTGTTACTTGTTAATTGTTATTATAAACCTAAAAAATTCATATTAAACCTTTATTTCATGGATTCTAGTTCACTTTTTTAAATTTTTCTTTCAGAAAGCAATACATCGCCATAACCTTAATGTTTATGTAAAATATGAACGTCGTAGCCCCACCCGTCTGGTCAGAATCGGCCCAAATGTCACGAAAATATCGCACTAAAAATTTAAAAAATCGTAAAAGTACGATATTCACGAGAAATATTTCTTTGATTGTACCCAGAAATGTGGCAGGTTTAAGTTCAGAGATTTCGAAGCCTCCATAAAATTTCATCGCAATTAGAGTTCGGTTTAGCCGGAATCGTGTTAACAAACACACAAAAATACAAACAGAAAAAAACAAGAAAATCGAAAAAAATCGTAAAATTGCAATTTTCATGAGAAATAATTTTTCGATCAATTTTTCGACCCGTGCAGTTCTAAGTTCAGAGATTTAAAAGGTCTCCAGAAAATTACATTACAAATGCAATCGGAGTATCGGTTTAGCCGGAATCGTGTTAACAAACACACAAAAATACAAAAAAAAAAAAAGAAGAAAAGAAAAAAAAAACATTCCGGATTTTTTTCTCCAGTGTAGTGAAATGGAATCTTCGCTTCGCTCGCTACGCTCATCCAACAAATCAAGATTATAAGATAAAGACATATTTTAATGCTTCATTGACTACTAATAACTACTTGTCTGGTTGAGCACGTATTGATCCACACCGAGATTTACGGTACGAAACTGTTTTGTACCAAATTTTCCGGAATCAGCGTTTCTTGATCTTTATCTTCATGTTGCATCTGCCTCTACACCAATCAACCCCACTCAGAGTGGGGTGGGGAGTGGGCGACTCTTTCCTGTCTTCCACATCAGCTTCACTTCTATTCATGCACCTCGCTCTTCAACGCCACCTTCAATCAATCTTCCCTACTTTGTACTATAGCTCACCTCGATTGCTCGTGATGACGGGTGGTACTCAGGATCGTAGACCCACTTGTCACACGACACCGAGGAGTTGTTCTCGTCCAGCATGACACAACTGTCCACTTCGTTCTTCTCGGTCAATGGAATCCATCCCTGAACCACGCTGGTGTTCCACGGGACCAGCGTGTCCACTCTGCTGTCCAGGTGGGGGATGAAGCACCTGCAAGCAACGAGTTCAATAAAATAAAATGTGTATTTAACACTGGGAGTCTGCCCAAGTCATTCCCAACCAACGCTGGCGACAGCGACGCCAGCAAAGAACGAATAATGGGCAACCATCGTTCATTTTTTTTTTTAAATTAGAATTTAGAACCGTTATTCGGGCACTGTTCACTATTCACGTTTTTTGTGCGTACATTTTAGTTGAGTCCCAAAACTTCTGTAGTGCCTATGTCCAAAAATACAAAATATTTATTTCGATTGAAATGTGTATTTATCAAGTAGTATATTTTACACTTGGAAAATAAAGAATCTGATTCCGCCCCCAGCAGTATTTCTGCAAAAGTGACATTTTGGTGTTTCTTCATAATTACCAAGACGAATAGTTCTACTGGGACCATTTTAATAACACTCTTGAACACTCGAATGGGTTTATTTTCTACTCAGTCACCTAGAGAAGAATAAATAGACATTTGGCATTTGCGGTTCAAGAATATGATAGCTCAACATACGTACTTATCATTAATTTTATAACAAATCTCTGTGACCGGATTGTTATCGTATATAACAGTCTGACTAGGGCCATTGGTATAACCTTCGATTGAAAGGCATTGATCCTGAGTGTAATAGTGTTGCCTACAAACTGTTCAATGTCATATCTTTCAATATACAACAGGTGAGAAAATTTAAAGGTCACCATTTACGATTGGGCGTTATCGGAGTTGGCATTACATTTTACTATAACAGACGTTTTACATTATCTATACCAACGTCAACTAATCGTTCAACAGCGCATGCGCCACTCTCTGTCTCCCTGTCACTTTTGAAGAAAATGGAGTTAGGCTCTTTTTAGTTTGAAATGTGTTTCTGTCAAATGTACAGCATGCTAGACTGCTAGTACTTACTTTGAAGCAACATTTTCGAGACCTCGAAGCATTTATATCGTTGTTATCAACGGTAGAGAAAGTTTACTAAAGTGAAAGACAAAATTAGACAAACTACTGGCTGAAGTGGAAGAAAATCAAAACTGTAACCATCGATGTTTTGAGGAAATGAATAGAAGATTGATGGTTAAAAGAATTCATTTGCTATCTGAGATATTGTTAATAGTGTGTTAGGACGTTCCACACGCCATTTCGACCCTCGTTCGAGTTAGATTTGTTAATTTCTGTAATGTATTAAATATTATCAACTCCACCTACCGGAATGTTTACCGGCTAACTTAATCGAGAATTAATTAGCAATGTTGTTTAGATGTTGGTGTTGTTTAGACTTACAAAGTAAACAACTTCTCTAGCAACATTGTGTTAAACGCACAAGTTGCCAACGAGAACTCTATTAGCGTTCTCTCGCGTCTTCGGAAGGCGTCCACCGTAAAATTACAGCAATGTGAGTATTCTTGTCTTCAAAAAGAGCGTGTACAAGTAGCTTGGTATGTTTGGTTGTGAGTTATTTTCATGCTGCCCCAACAAATCACAGTAGCTTGCAAGTCATTCCCCCTGAGGTACAACGCTCTCGAGAATTTACGCTGCTATAGTATTTACATCTCTTTATCGCAGTTACAACTGAAGCGGAAACTGTTGCAAACATTGTGCATTACGCAATGTGTTTGCGAAACGTTATTTACGATTCACCCTATTTTGAGTGAACTTACTGTGAACAATGGTTTACAAGCAACGCACTACTGAAGCTCACACCGGTACCACAAGAGTGCACCTACTTAAATCACAATTCTTATAAACATATATTTTAAATGGCAAGATAATTCAATTAATTAAATTTTAACTGTTACATCATGAATTGTATAAAGTTGTTCCGAATTAGCCTGATACATTCTGGAGTCACCTGAAGGTAAATCATACAGTACTAGTTTGGTCGTTATTATCTATTTCAATAACTATCTCTGATTTGCCAATATTCGCTCGTCGATTGTGCCTGTGCCAACATGTTTGGCTATAGCCCCGCATTAACCCTTTCACTTCCAGATTAAATTGGTCAAAATTATGTTATTTTAAGCAATAATTTCAAGAACAAAAAATCTAAGAATTTTAGTGTTTTTCAAAAACAAATCCTGTTTTTTAAGGAATTTTGGGAAATTTTGGATTTTGAATTAAAGCTTCATTTTAAGTAAATATGTAAATTTGATGTACATTCCTAAAACAAGATTTTTTTCTGAATTTTTTGCATATCTTACATTTTTTGTATCTCAAATAGTAGCAATACTAGAAATATATTACTTTCCCGGGAAAAAACCCAAATTTCCCCAATTTTAGCTTTTTTGCAGATGTGTTATTTTGGATTTTCTCTAAAAAAGGCACTTTTTGTTCAATCGGGATGGGAAAAAAGTATTTATTTTTAATGCTCGGAAAAAATAAATAAAAAAATTGGTGTCAAATTGAAAAAACTTTCTTTTACCCGGATATAAATTTTGAAAGTTGATGTCCACTACAATGGACGCCAGTAGCGAGAGGGCTAAATTCAAGTCCCCACTGAAAATCTGCTCTGTGATGTACTCTTAATACGAGCTATGTATTTTCTTTTTGAACCATCAATACGGACTGTAAATTTTTTTTAAAGTGAAGCATTTAATGAAATAAATATTTTTAATTTTTAATTTTTAATTGATTGAAAAGTGATCAGGGAGAATTTGCATCCAAGTATGTTATAGTATACTTCGATCCATCTTTTGACTAATGATCTGTGAGAATGGAAACTTGTGGGGAAAAGGATTTTAAATTTAAATTATGATTTGAAAACAAAACGAATTTGATTGTTGTTTCTATAAAAACACCATTAGTATATACATTTTAAATGTATTTTTGAGGTATAGACTAATTATTTGATGTTGGTTGAGTTTTTTGGGAATGCTTTTTACATTTTACTTCATATTCGTGCAGTAAAACACGTAAGAGCCTTCATCGCTGACAATTAAGTGCGCTTGAAGTTACGTCTGCGTTATCGTTGCACGCTAGCAACATTATTTTTTTTTCGATCTGTAGTTGTGGAATCAGCGGTAGCTACACTAGATATTATATCGTACACATCTTACATAATACTCTTGTATAATCAAATTTCGAGAAATTGACAAAAATAACATTGCAAATAAATGTAAAGAGAACAATTGTCCAACGCTAAGTCGATTATTTACCATGCAT
This sequence comes from Sweltsa coloradensis, assembly GCA_024449915.1. Lineage (NCBI taxonomy): Eukaryota > Metazoa > Arthropoda > Insecta > Plecoptera > Chloroperlidae > Sweltsa > Sweltsa coloradensis. Next base: position 181,666 of record JAMZAV010000228.1, on the reverse strand, counting down.
AGGACTTGCAAACAAGTAGCAAATCCAAGAGGAAACATTATACCATGACCGGTCTGTTTTGAGAGCTCGAACTGGTGCAGTGCTTTACTTCTTCCAGCACTTCCTTCGGGAATTTATGATGCACGGCCTAAGTAAAACTTAATAAAATATACACAACTCTTTCCTTTCTCGTGGTATCAGACATTTTTTACAATCAAAGTCATCATAGATCATAGTTTCAAATACTTTCCCATATCATTGATATTCCATTGAGGTGGATCCATCCATGAGTGCACATTGATTGGTCAGCTGCAGAATGAATGTTTTCTCTATTACTACCCACAATAATATCATCTCACTGCTATTACCTGTGGTCGGGGACGGCGGCTACGGTGACAAGGGAGAGCATGTGGATACCGGCCGTCATAGCTGCCAGGAGATGAAGCAAGAACTGTCGTCGCTGGTACGGACCAAACTCTCCTAAACAAACATAAATATCCTATTAGAATAGACTCAAACAATCATACGGATAGAGTGGAAAGAATACAATGCTCCCTTTTCAAATATTGGTTATGCTTATTTTATTGGATGAGCGTAGCGAGCGAAGCTAAGATTCCATTCTACTACACTGGAGAAAAAAATCCGGAATGTTTTTTTTCTTTCTGTTTGTATTATTGTGTGTATGTTAGAACGATTCCGGCTAAACCGATACTCCAATTGCGATAAAATTTTATGGATGCCTTCGAAATCTCTGAACCAAGAACTGACACGTTTTTGAGCGCAATCGAAAAATTATTTCTCATGAAAATCGCAATTTTACGATTTTTTTTCGATTTTTTTAAATTTTCTTCAACTTATAACACCTACATGCTTTATCTGAATGTAATGTTTTTTCCACATAAGCTTAATTTTATGAATTTATATATTCGTGTAAAATTCGAGCGCAATCGAAAAATTATTTCTAATGAAAATTGCAATTTTACGATTTTTTCGATTTTTTTAAAACTTTCTTCGACTTATAACACCAACATGCTTTCTCCGATTGTAATGATTTTTTCACAGAACCTTATTTTTATGAATTAATATATTTGTGTGAAATTTGAGCTCAATCGAAAACATTCAAAAAAACATTCGCTCATCCAACAACGCGCCTGAAAAAGCGTTTGCGAAGCTTCCTAGTATAGGTACCATGGTCGAAATCTGTGAGTATTCACAACGTTACTCGTATCTAATCCACCCCGTAGTACACGTTCAGTTATAAACTTGCATAAGACACCTATTGCGGAGAAATAAAAGCCTGAGGATTGAGGCCAAAACGTGAACTCATTCCCAGTTGTTCACATATTTATTGAAACTATTCAAGTCTTCGTATCTCTCGACTTTCATAAATAATTCTGTTTCAAAATTGTTCTGAATGTAAAAGAACCTGTAGAAATGGGGACGACAGGTGTAATCTCGAAACGTGCAAATGTTGACAGTTGGCTCGCGTCAGCACATTCTCCAGAGTTGCGTTCCTAACAGTTACACATACAAATCATTAGACTTTTCACTGTTATTTGCTTATTTTTATTTAAAAAGTGATATTTTATGTTTTTTTTTGTCTTGTTTGTTGTGGTTTTTTAATTATTGTTTTGTTTGATAGACTACTGTAAAGTAGCCGAAATATCACTTTTTAAATAAAAATAAGTAAATAACAGTGAAAAGTCTAATGATGAGTCTAATGACTGCACAGTTAGTCATTTCCCTTCCATGTGTAAGGAGTACTTATGGGAGAACCATACAAGTGCCATGTTAGTCTTTGGTTTCACGTGCTTTACAAGGCTCTTCGCGGCACAGATTCTACAAAGATATCAAGTGTTTTAGTAAAATATTTACTAGTGTCGACGCCTTTTCTTGTTGTTAAAAAATGTAATAACAAGGATAAACAATAAAATAAAATAAATAAATAAATAAAATTTGTTTGTGTAACGTTACAACCTGTTTTATAAGTTTAAATTTTTACAAGTTTCTAGCAGTGTTGCGTATAAGTGAGGTCAACCATGTTATTTGATGGGACTTTGGGGCACATCATGGTAAAAAGATTTGTTGCAGTTGCGATTTTAATGTGTGGGTCAATAACTTTATTAAGCACTACAAATTCTTTGAACTGTGGTACAGTAACTGAAGACTAAAACCCAAATATGTCGCTAATGTGCTGGAGTAGCGAGAAAAACAGATTTTAAAAAAATGTTTGCAAGTAGCGTAGACAATCTAATATTGGTTAGAACTTAGAACTGTTGTTAGTCGCGTGAAGAGGGTTACACAATGGGTAAGCGTATTTCATACGTATTCCTACCATATAGCCTACACGATTGGTCTTATTATCGTCAAATTATATTGCAATCTCTTTATTTTAATGGTAAGTAACTTACAAAATTACATATTATATTTACATAGTGTTAACTCGCGTAAGTAACAATTTAAGCAAATTTAATTATTCATGCATATCAATGTCATGGCCGAGTGTGTAAAAAAACAAAATCGTTCAGTTTTTTAAGTACTTAATTTGAAATTCTGCCAAGAATAACCTTATTTTAATGATAACAGAGCCAGTGTGTAAAAAAAAATTATAGTTTTGAGCGTTTCTGAGGCGTAGACCTATTTATCGTCTAAAATTGCACAGAAAAAGATCAATGCTTCTTAGTTTAACTTTTAACATGTGTTTTAAAAAAATGTTAACATTATTCGTCTCATATAAGTAAGACGACGTAAACGAGATCGGAGTGGTTTACGTAAATGACGGCGGTGATCGCAATAAATGAAGACCATGGACACCCACATCCACATACAGAAGTAAATCAACGAAGAACCTTCTTTACTCTTAACAACTCTTTAACATAAATATGTAGTATCTTGTGTAATGCTTGTTATTGGTACTTATACATGAAAGAAATACTTATTAAATTCGTGATTTATGGGATTGAGACTAGGAAAAACAATGGTCTTTGAACCACATTTGTTTGGATAATGTGGATCTTGTTCCCTTCAATTCGCGGATGTACTAGATTCATCGCAATGCCCGTAGTTCCAGTCCATTGGTCTCAAGAGTACATGATTTGTGAGGTATGTGGGTTGAATTCAATGAACCGTGTACGACATCCCAACGAGTAAACCGGTGGGTGGCCTGCACTGCACCTGTCTGCATGCAACTGCATAACAACGATGCAATTGTGACCAATTAAATAGTTTGTCGCTGCATGTCCAATTGAATTTGTTTTCGTTCGTTAAACGGTCCAATTATGATTGACGTTTTACAGGCGCGCGTGCTCTCGAAAGTCGGAAAACTCTAAAGCAACAAGTAGAGTAGATAACTCAAACAGATTTCTAGGCTGGCACGTGACCAAACGGAAATTTGTGTTGTTTAGTAACCGCAAATTACCGTGCAAATTACGAGAACTTACGATAGAACCCAAGAAAATGTAAAGCAGCGATCGTAATAATAATATGGTGCAGGTGTGTACGCATATCCAAAACCATTGATTAAAGGCCTTCTTTAATCAATGCGAAAACTTATGACGCGCAGGGAGACAAAGACCTGCACCAACAGCTAAATATAACTCGAAGAATGTAGGAATTATGCTGCCAAATAACCTACACCAACAGGTAAACGATTGCTCTAGGCCAGAGTGTGTATCAGCAAAGCGTGTTATAACGAGTGTTTGTTATCAAAAGTCAAACAATCGACATCATTGCCGAGTAAGTAAATAAGAGACTTTTTACAATCACAGTTTGTCCAAGGACTTTCACACACGTGCTTTAGCCCCACATGACGGTGATTTGTTGTAATTTCTCGACCGCGTCTTTATTCTTGAAGGAAAGAATGCGCACAATAATTATGCAGTTGACAATTACTTTTTTTAAGTGGAAGTCCTGTGATTGGAACTAAAAAAATTAAGTTAATTTAATGATGGTTTATTTATAGTTTCAAAGCATCCAATAATATCAGTTTTTATTTTCGAAATCAATGTTAGTAATATAGCATAGGGCCTATAACATTGCAAGACCAATAATAATACTAGATTATAATAGGGCACTAATTAATGAAGAAATATAATATTTAAACGTTGGTGTCACAAGAATGAAGAAAGGAGACGATTTATGATGGTATATGTCCTACGATGATGTTTTGGGAGATTATGACATTTTTATTCAAGAATTTACGAACCATGATTGTGGAGTGTGGCCAATGAAGATTATTTGGATTATTTTTTAGTATCTGGAAGTGTCATGTAACCAATAATAACAGCATTATGTTAGTTGAATGAGCGTAAAGCAGCAAGGAGTGAAGCGAAGACTCAAATTTTGCACCTCCAAAAATTAATTGTTTTACTTTTTATTTTTTAGATTGAATTAATTCGTTGTATTTGTCTTTTAATGGTACACTGCTAGCACACGGCCATAGCGATTTGATGAAAAGGACAGGACCGAAATCTCGAACTTAGACTTGCTAATTTTGGCAATCGTAAAAAGTTTTAATATAGTATTTTAGAGTTTCATTTGGAATTCATATCCGAATAATTTTGTAGCATTTGGTTCTGACCAAACGGGTGGTACACGCATATGCACATGCATTAAGGTATGGTGATGTATTGCCTTTTAAGACAAGTTGTAAAAGTCCGACACTTAAAGTAAAGAAGCTTTCATATAAGTTTTGATTCTCGTCAATACTAATTTTGAATGTGGCCAATACTGACCATTATCCAGTGTTTAAAAGAGGGCACGCATAAAACGTAATATACAGGACATCAGGTTTTCGTGATTAGTACTCTAAGAACAAGTTGTAAATTCCGATCCATAGAAAGTAAAGCTTCTATAAGGTTTACTGTCATTATATCTAATTGACAGAAAACATAGAACTTACAACAATCGATCAAGCGTGAACAATCGAAGCACTGCAAAGTAAAAGTATACGCAACTAAACTATAAAAAGCCTCCTTCAACTGCGGTATTTGCGGTTCACAGTTCGAGCATGTACAAGTAACAAGTTGCATACGCGGAGTACACAAATTTATAAGCATTTGAATTAAATCTCTAACGAACGTTTAGCTTGTAAATGAAAAATATCGTCATATTTTGTTAACTTGTCGAGGAGTCGGGTGACGTCTAGAGCGTCTGCCTGGTGCTTCAGGTTGTGGTACACCGCTAACCAGATCCATGAGATGATGGGGGCACTCGATATCACAAATTCAACGTTATTCTATACATTGCATGTAGTTTCACAAAGTAGATTTTAATTTATAGTGAAGATGCTAGAACGTCGGGCCGATTCAGAAACTTTACTAATTTATTTATTCGGACCATAGCCCAAACTATTCTGCTTCTTCTGTGACGCTCCGCAGCATTGAAAGTAAGATTTTGTTAGCTCATCGTTACTAATCCTATTCTCAATTGTATTTTGCCGTAAAAACTGATTTCATTATTCTTTTATTAAGGATTGGCAACGTCATTTAACTATTATAAACAGAACACACACCATAACCTTATGTGATAAATCAGCAATCAATAGTAATTCGTTACCAGGCTCTTAAACCTGCTATTGGTCAATTTTAGCGGCGAAAGAGCTCCACTGACTTATGGCTCGCAAATTCATATTTATCGATTTTTTTTTTTTTTAGTTAACGCTTCATACAGGTCGCACGTTTCTGATACTGAATTTTCAACTGTACATTACCAAGCAAGGTTGCTGTATATTTGTGCAAATCGTTCAAAAGTTAAAAAGTTACATTAAGTTAATCGAAAGTTTTTTTCAAACTAAACGGCGACAAAATCTGAGGTGGCCATATCATTTAGAATGTCCGTCCGATCACGAATATGTTATTTTTATTTTGATCCGTTAAGTAGTGTAGATGGAAATTACATTATAACTAAGTCCCGTTACCATGGCAACGGAAAGTCGCACAGCTTTTTTGGCTCATGATAGCGGTCGAACGGAGGCTCGGATCGAGTTGAAATTTTGACCATCCGCAAGTTTCGTTACCGATTGAATGCCATTAGTTTTGTGGCAAAATCGTTCAAAAGTTATAAAGTTACATTAAAGTTAATCTAAAGTTTTTTTTTTAAAACTTAACGGCGACAAAATCTGAGGTAGCCAAATCATTTAGAATGTCCGTCCGGTCACGAATATGTTAATTTTATTTTGATCCGATAAGTAGTGTAGATAGAAATTACATTTTAACAAAAGTAACGTTACCATGGCAACGAAAAGTCGCACAAGAATTCTGGTCACTATGTACTGCCACCTAGAAGTAATCAAGAGTTAAAATAGTTTTCCCAAAGAAATAATGTCAAGGTCCTTTAGGTGGCGGTGGATTTTATCCATTCTCTCCTATTTTACAAATTTTCAGCAAAATCGGTCAAAGACCTTAAAGACTTATTGGTATGTAACATTATGGAATGTCGTACTCGGGTCGTGTTGCACGTACCGGTGCTCGCTCAACAACGCGTCCAACTGAGCGTTTTCCTAGTAGTCGTTTATAGTCGTCAAGAAAATCAAGTTATTTTCGAAAATCGAGCAAGCTCTGTGGTAATTGGCATTGAAGCTCATCGCATGCTGAATAGTAGTATACTCAGAAAATAGCTATGCCACGTTTCATGTATGGTTGCAATAGGCGTCACAGTGTCGCGTCCTTCCGCTTTCCAATTGAAATGTATTTTGAACACAATATAATAAATTTACAATCTCATATCGGTAAACGCAATACTATAACCTATTAAAAAAATATCAATCTTTGGTTGGTTATCACTCACTCGTCGAGTGCGTCGGGACCTACAGGGTTGGCTTGGTCGCTTCGGTTTGATATCCACCACTGAAAATCAATTATAATGGCATGGGTGGGTACACTCTATATACAATTTCAAGTTTTTCTATACATTGTGTGGCACTGTCAGCAGCAAACTTTAGTATTATTAATTTTACTAGGAAAACGCTAAAGTCCCGCCGCGTTGATGGATGAGCTTTTTGAAGTTTTTAATTTGCGTGGGATATCTTTACTTTTGCAAGTGCTTTGTTTTGCTGCCTACGCATTGTAGGTGATTGTTGTCAAGTTTCTATTGTTTCTTGTCAATTGGTATTATTTACCGTAAAAAAACTTATATTAAAAGCTTTATTTCTTTGGATTCTGGCTAACTTTTTCAACTTTTTCTTTCAAAAGGTACTACATCACCATAACCTTAATGTCCATGTATAATATGAACGTTGTAGCCCAACCCGTTTGGTCAGAATCGGCCCAAATGGCACGAAAATATCGCACAAAAAATAAAAAAACTTATATTAAAACCTTTATTCTATGGATTCTGGCAAACTTTTTCAACTTTTTCTTTCAAAAAGCAATACATCACCATTACCTTAATGTACATGTGAAATATGAACGTTGTAGCCCCACCCGTTTGGTCAGAATCGGCCCAAATGTCACGAAAATATCGCACTAAAAATCGAAAAAAATCGTAAAAGTACGATATTCATGAGAAATATTTCTTCGATTGTACCCAAAAACGTGGCAATTCTAAGTTCAGAGATTTCAAAGGTCCTGTCAAATTTTCATCAAGATCGCATATGCCGTTTGCCCGGTAGAGAGCGAACAAACAGACAAAAATACAAAAAAAAAAAAACACCCGAGCTAATTTTTTTGGGGGGTCAGTGAAATTGAAGTCTTCGCTCCACTCGCTTCGCTCGCTACGCTCATCCAATTATGAGAATCTATTAAAACAGTGATAATGTTATAGTTGTAACTTTTGTATGTGTTTGTCGACATTTTATACATTACGAGGCAGAGTTCTTAGAACCAGAGCGACGTATACTCATTACCACAAACTATTGATCACAAGGTGTATATAGTCTTACAACAAAATCATATTATAATACAATGTTGCATCCACACAAAATATAATATATAAAGAAAACGATCTCTTCATTCCTCAGGAATGGGGGAAATTATCTTTTTACCGAATAGGAAAGGTAAGTGCATTCGAGCAATATGGAAGACGTTGGCATATCAAAATTTATTTGACTTAAGACATTTTCAAGTTATTAATGTAACAGATTGTTTATGAAGTATCGAGTCCTAGCCCGGAACAAAAACCATCTTCTTTTACTTGCTAAATTTAAACCCCAGATATTATTAATATACACATTTAAATAACTTGCATTTGCAAGAGTATATAGCGTGATGAGGAGTAAAAACATACAAACGCACATTGTGTGATATAATAATACTAGGAAAACGCTAAAGTCCCGCCGCGTTGATGGATGAGCTTTTTTAAGTTTTTAGTTTGCGTGGGATATCTTTACTTTTGCAAGTGCTTTGTTTTTCTGCCGACGCATTGTAGGTGATTGTTGTCAAGTTTCTATTGTTTCTTGTTATAATTTGTTATTATTTAACGTAAAAATCTTACATTTAAAACTATATTTCTATGGATTCTGGCTAACTTTTTCAACATTTTCTTTCAAAAGGTACTACATCACCATAACCTTAATGTCCATGTATAATATGAACGTTGTAGCCCCACCCGTTTGGTCAGAATTGGCCCAAATGGCACGAAAATATCGCACAAAAAAAGTCAAAAAACGTATATTAAAAGCTTTATTTCTCTCGATTCTGGCTAACTTTTTCAACTTTTTCTTTCAGAAAGCAATACATCACCATAACCTTAATGTCCATGTGAAATATGAACGTTGTAGCCCCACCCGTTTGATCAGAATTGGCCCAAATGGCACGAAAATATCGCACTAAAAATCGAAAAAAATCGTAAAAGTACGATATTTATGAGAAATATTTCTTCGATTGTACCCAAAAACGTGGCAAGTCTAAGTTCAGAGAAAACGAAGGTCGTGTCAAATTTTCATCAAGATCGCATATGCCGTTTGCCCGGTAGAGAGCGAACAAACAGACAGAAAAACGAAAAAACAAACAAACAAAAAAGCACCGAGCAAAATTTTTTGGGGGGTCAGTGAAATTGAAGTGTTCGCTTCGCTCATCAACAATTTGCCCTACTAAAGTGAATGGCATTCCCACACGTCATGTTTTGAGTTGTTAAAAGGCCTTATTTTGCATCGTTCATTTTATATATGATATTTTACCGTATATCATTAGTTGTGTTACTAATCAACTTCTTTTTAGTTGAGCACGTCATGGAGCAAATCTAAACAGCAGTTTCTAGTGTTAGTCACCCCTGTGTTTTATGTCAAAAATGTTGCAAGACACAATTTGCGCGATTATATAGACTAAAAGTAATTTGGAACAATTAACTACAAGTAGGTTAAAGTGGTTTACTTAACACGATTTCAAAGAATGAGGGAACAAGACGAGTCAAGGAAATAAAGTTGTGTGTTTTCTTGATGGTCGGTAGTTCGGCAGTTCTTGCAAAAGGCTGAAATAGAGTATAATTACATGTACGGTATCCTAGCATCAGCGCTTCGTTTAAAACTGCTCTCTAAGCAAAACGCAGAGCGGAGAGAAGGCTTACGAGTGCATAAGTCGTGCACACAACGTTGACTTACGAGTCCCACTCAGAGTTCGTCTTGTCCCAGTTTTACAATAGCGAAGTCCTTATCGCATCATTACAATAAACAATTAGTGCATTTGAATGATAATATCTGAGATCTGATTAGAAGTCTGAACTTTTGCGTGGTTCTTATGATAAACACAACCTTTGGTTGGAATAAATTTGTTTAATAACTTATTTACATGAACGATAAGATACTATCAGACTTTCATACTTCATACTTTTAGTTTTAGTAGTGGGGTGTTGAGTTTGTATTTAATTAAGGCATGGTTGTTGAGGTTTGTGAGTTTTCTTTATTCATTGGCAACAATAATGTTTGGTAATTTATTGTTCGATTTTTGTCTATGGTTTACTAACTTGTTCATACCATAATCATATTGCATACATAACCAAAAATGTTTTTACTTAGTGCACACACGAAATACAAGATTTTTAGTAAAATACCCCAGTATAACATTAAAATTTTTATTATTAAATATTAATCATTATATTATAACTAATATTTATAGATAAAACGCTGTGTATAATGGTGAAATGGAAAATTAGAAATTTATCTTCACTCCTAGATCCCAGATACCCCTACGAAATGAAATCATCATGAACAGAACAACCGTTGTATAAATGTTAGTTTACTGAATATTTACTCTATGTTTAATCTTTATAATTCTTTGTTTATTTTGTTGTTATACACACTTGTGTCCTTTTTGGCCTTTGCCATTTTTGGCCTTTTTCACAGGTCTATAGTGCACGTTATGAATCTGTCAATATTTGCGTACATTAATAAACTAGGAAAACGCTAAAGTCCCGTCGCTTTGTTGAGCGAGCACCGGTACGTGCAACAACGACCCAAGTACGACATTCCCATAATGTTACATACCAATAAGTCTTTAAGGTCTTGACCGATTTAGCTGAAAATTTGGTAAATAGGAGAGAATGTTGTACTTATTGACCCTGCAAAATTTCATAACGATCGGAACATTTTTTTTTTATTATTATTATTTTTATAACCAACGATCGGATTTTGTTAAAAATATACAGAACCCAGTGGTATGTACACGTGTGAAAATTTTCAGGTCGATCAGAGAAACGGTGCGACCTGTATCAAAGCAGTAACAGAAAAAAAAACAGACATTCGAGCCATAAGAGTCAAGTGGAGACGCTCGCTACTCTCGCTCAATTAAATTAAAAGTAAAAAAATGTCTTCTTGATATGTAGAAATGAAAAGAATAGTAGGCATTTTCAAATTTCGAATAACGTGTTCTTCGAGCAAGGCTACTGTTTTAGTGTCCAAACTTCAAATAGCAATCATTATGTTGTGTTTTATTTTGTCCAGTCTGCATTAACATTGAACGCAGAGGAAGGGAGGAATGCATTTGAAAGAAACTTCAAAGAAATGTAACGTATGCATGTCTGTTACATCTCTCACGACGATGATGGCTACACATCTATCAATAATTCAATACCCTAATATGGAGATGCAGTAGTTTTGAGCGGTCTTCTACTTCAACTGTTGGTCAGCGTGAATTAAAATAATTTCCCAATGTGCCAAGTCGGTGTCGGTTAATGCAAAGCACAACATTTTGCCGGAAACAAAATATCGCGTATCTGCATGTTTGACGTATTAGATTTTAATGGGTTGTATACAATGTAAATAATTCTACATACGACTATAGCATGGACCGAACAAAATGTTCTTCTGTATTTTTGTGAAAAGTGTGTGATGAAGTTTGTTTGTCAAATTGACATTCCAGAAATATGCAGCTGATTTTCAATAAAATGTGAATTTTCACTGATGTTGTTAACAGTAAAAAAACAGTAGACTTTCATAACCAATCTCAAAACTGGATAGGCTACACCGGGTGGAGGTTATACTAGAAATTACGGGCTATACGTTAGTTTTTTTTCAATCAAAAGTTCTTTCACCGTCTCGACAAAAGTGTAATTTTTTGTTTGTAAATGCAATGTTGCTGTATTTTCTATCGTTTTCATCAAGAAGCATCATCCACAATTTACATTACATTACACTCGTTCTAGAATCATAATAACTGAAGTGTGAAATGTGAAATGTTTACTCGCTTAAATGCTCTCGTTAACGATCTTAGTGTCACTCTCCAAGCGTCATTAGTATTCATCTTCAGCGGCTAGAACAGAATCTCAGACGATCTGCATAATGTGTTTTAGTTTAGCGCGCTTAAAACTTGTTTACAATGCTGTTAACAGGACGACGTTTCTGACCTCGGAAGACAAACAAACTCGAGAGGAAGGTGCGTCTACGATTCCATTCAGAGATTTGACAGAACCTTGCCCTAACTTACACTTCCCAATACTTTGAAACGCGCCTCGTTTCCCTGTTTCTCGCTTTGTTTCCTTGTTGTTTCTCCTCGTTGTTTGTTTGTTGTCGAATCTTTGGCAGAAGGCTCAATATGAACGAAATTAAAGAACTATAATGGCTCGAAATTTATTCGAGAGAAAATATTTGTGATTAATAAAAAAATTAAAGTCAAAACGAAAGCTTTCGCGGCCCGGAATATTGAATTTAAAATGTATGACTATATTTTATCGTTTTTTACCCCCAAAGATACAAAAACTAAATAAAGAAAATATAAACAAATGTGTGTTTATTTATTTCCGAACTCAAGTCAGCAATATGTTAAGTTTGAAATTGCATTTTCACAAAACACGATACATTATTTGCTACTGTAGGGCTACAGTGCATACTTTTCTTATACAGTACTATGTGCAGATCGAATGTCATTTGCGCGTTGAATTTTTAAGCGTCATAATATTATTATCACAAATAAAAAAATATAGGCTGCCCTTTTTTGCATTGTTTTGGTGAGTATTAAACTTCTGTTGGGAGACGAAGTCTTCGAATTTTAATGAAACAACCCATGTTAAATATATTTGTAATCGAGTTGCCTGTTCAGATCGCTATTTACGGAGTATTGTTTTGAAGATAAAAGTGTTGGTTTTAAAGCCATCTACGCTCGCACATGGACAAGTGTACTATAGTCCCTTGTCAATCAATATAAAAGTTACGGCTGTACGTTACGGCTCAGTATTTGGACGTGAGACTATTGATTCGCTCTAGGCAGAAGCTTTTTAACTTCTGATTTTGACTTATGTCCATCAGTTCTTGGCTTAGGAATGTGTAAACGGTGACTTTGGAGCCATCCTGGCAACGAGGCACATCATAAATTCTACTTTTGTTCCGAATTAACCTTGTTGACTCTGGCGCCGTCTGCGAGTGGAATCGTGTCCAGCTTGATTGATCGGTGTTTCCTACTTGAATATGCCGGACAGTCTCTAGATGGTCATTGTTCTTTCATCGATGGTGTCGGCGCCATCAGGGTTGGCTTAGTCGGCTTTAAATTTAATGTCCCCCACTGAAAATCAGTTCTGTGATTGGATGAGCGGTTAGACTCGATATACGAATTAATTTAAATTTAAATTTTAGGTGTTTCGTGTGATGATCTCCCGATTCTAATTTTTCCGTTGATCAGAAGATGTAGTCCTCAACCATTAAAAAATTCATCGTAAGTCCCAAAATCCTTCCCAACTATCCTCAGATTCTAGCCAACATCAGGTTCCTATACTTTCTGGAAAAAAATTAATAAATTTTGATAGCACAATTTCCGTGGTTGACGTATATAAGATAAGATAAGATAAGATTTATTTCAGGACACAGTAATACATAAGTATAACAAGACAATCAAAATGATTGTGTAGCCTGATGAATACAAATGACAATAATACAATTCACATAGCACAACAACATAATACATACAAATTCAACACAATATTATGCACATGCATAAACAAAACAATACATACTACCTACACACATAAATGGTTACAAGGTCTGTAAGTGAAAACCAAAAAACCAAAACCAAATTTAAAAATTAACCATGAAGTTTTGAAAGTCAAGACTGGGTAGCCCCAGGCCCCTATCCACCCACTTTTTCATTTATTTAAAATCCTGGTCTTGAAAAAACTCTTCCATGGAGTAATAAGCTTTGTTAGTTAAAAATGTTGTTAGTTTATTTCGAAATGTGATTAAGTTCATAGCATTGGTTATCTGTTTCGGCAATTTATTAAATAGTTTATAATTAATATATACATAGAGTTGTTTTGTGTTAGCTTTTTCGTTCTATACTGGGTACAATGAATGTCACCATTTCGACGAGTTTTATGATGGTGTACATCATGGTTTAAGACAGGTTTATTTGAATGTTCAAGACTTTTTACAAGAGAGGTTGCCTCCAAAATATACAGGGAATAAAGAGTTAATATTTTATGTTTAATGAACAGCGGCTTGCAGTGTGCCTTCATGTAACTAGATGACTTAAGGCCGCACATGTTTCTCATTGCCCTTTTCTGCAGTTTAAATAAGGTAATTACATTTACTGAATGACCCCAAAATTCAATGCCATAACGTATGTGGGATTCAAAGTTGGAATGATAAACTAACTTAGCAACATTTAAACCTGCTATTTCCTGTACGGATCTAATTGCAAAGCAAGCTGAACTGAGTTTACTACATAATTCCAAACAATGTTGTGACCAACCAAGATTTTCATCTAGAACTATGCCTAGAGACTTTATGTGAGATACAGGCAAAATAATTAAGCCATCCACTACATTAGTTATATTATTTAATTTATCTAAATGATTTCGTTTTTGAGACGAATGAAACTGAATAAAGTTGGTTTTATTAGAATTAAATACCAATTTATTGTTTTGATACTAATCACTAGCCTTTGCTTTTTTTTGCTTTGCCTATGCAGTGTAGCAGTGTGCCTACATTCTAAACACTTTGGAAAATTCTTTGCAGCTAGTACGTTCATAAAACTGTTTGTTTTTAATTCATTTTCTCACATTTCAGCAATTTGTGCTCACATTTTTTCCCTGTATCCCATGTCGGCAACCGCAAGACTAATAAAAATGCTGCCAACCTGTATGTTACGTGTAAAATCTATTGTCAGCTCATCAACGACACGACTCAGTCTAGCACAGAAATTATACGGAATGTTTTCCGATGTGTCTTGACGTGATTTTTATTGCCTTTCTGTGATACATGAACACACACATACACACTACGTCTGACAACCACTATCATTTTCAACTTTGATTTCATCGCACATTCATTCGCCACTAACCTAAAATAATGTGTATATCACACTGAGATATAATACACTAACTATGTAAAATAGATTGAGTTGATTGTTTAATGAAAGTGTAATTAGTCCAGTTTATAATATTTATAGATTTGTATTATGTGGTTAAGTTTGGTGGCAAAAGGTAGTATGCAATATGGAATTATGTAACCTCACCCTAATCATGTTGCAAACAATTTGTAATTGTGGAAAATTGTACATCCATACAAATTCCGTACTACCTTCTGTGTAATAATCGGTAAGTTGTAAAGCGACTAGAATTGGATGCTTAGACACATTCTGAACAGAACAGGTATATAGGTATAAGCAGAGGCAGGTATTTGGGGTGAAAATAAAAGTCAATTTTCGTTTTTATTGAACCCAAAAGCGGTGAATTGGTGGTGAAAATAATTCAACATTTAATTGAAAGCTTTATATCTCTCTCCCCCTGATTTGTTTTGAAAATTTTGGGTGTGGAACCTTGTAAAGGAATTGCAGATTACAATAAAATGTAGTTACGAGAATTCAGAGGTAGGTATTTGTGGTGGAACTTATTCGATTCTTTGGTTTTATTCTGACCAAAAGCGGTGAATTGGCGTTGAAAATGATTTATCATTTACGGTTTTTAGCGTAGAAAATTTCGTTTTTACCGTGAATACCTGCCTCTGGGTGCAAGTCTTGCAGAAGGATGAATGTGTGAGGATGGGAGGTGAACGCGAGATTGAGTACATTAGACATCGTGCCTAGGAGTTTAGGAAAGACAGACACATATTTCATTGGCTCGAGTGGTGGCAGCTGAAAATTATTCTGTGTAAGTTTTTGGATGAGCGTAGCGAGCGAAGCGAAGATTCTATTTCACTTTCACTACTCTGGAGAAAAAAATCCGGAATGTTTTTTTTTTATTATTATTTTTGTGTGTTTATTAACACGATTCCGGCTAAACCGACACTCCAATTGCGATGAAATTTTCTGGATGCCTTCGAAATCTTTGAACTTAGAACTGCCAGGTTTTTGAGCTCAATCGAAAAATTATTTCTTTATTTCTATTATTATCGCAATTTTACGAATTTTTTCGATTTAAAAAAAAATTATTCGACTTATAACATCTACATGCTTTATTAGATTGTAATGATTTTTTCACAGAAACTTTGTTTCATAAATTACCAGTAATATATTCCTGTGAAATTTGAGCGTAATAAAAAATTATTTGTTATGAAAATCGCAGTTTTACGATTTTTCGATTTTTTAAATTTCTTCGACTTATAACACCTATCTTTATGTTGTAGAACTTTTTTTACAGAACCTAAATTTTTAAATTGATATATTCGTGTGAAATTTGAGCGAATCGAAAAATTTTTCTTATGTAATTGCATTTTACGATTTTACCGATTTTTTAATTTCTTGACGATATAACAACATGCTTTATCCGATTGTAATGTTTTTTTCACAGAACCTTAATTTTATGAAGTATATATATTCGTGTGAAATTTGAGCGGAATCGAAAAATTATTCCTCATGAAAATCGCAATTTTACGCTTTTTTGTTTTAAAAAAATACGCTCATCCAACAACGTGCCCGAAAAAGCTTTTGCGAAGCTTCCTACTATTATAAACATTTTCATTCTACTGTATTTAAAATATAAATGTACAGTTTTGCTACGATTTGGTAGCGAAAGAGACAACCCAGTCCGTATCAGGCACAAAATATAAAGCTAGTAGCACTGATAGCTATAGTTGCTTCGAAGCAAGTAAGCAGATGCGCGCGGGCCAATGAGCGATTCGTATTTTAAATCGGGGACCGCTGATTGGCTGCAATCCACCCGCCGGTACGTCAGCATCTGTTTACTTGCTTCGGAACAACTATAGCACGCTGATCCTGTATTATTCGATCCATCACTGAGCAAAGCAGGCTTCGTTTTCCTCATTGCCATAGCAACTCCGAGGTCCTCGCCCTGGCTGGAGTAATGTACGGCAGGTTTATTGCAAATTATGAGTGCTTTACAAGGAAGAAATATTATAACCACTTATGTCGTATAGGTGTTGTGGCGGCACAATTGCATTAAGACATGAGCTTAAAAAAATAATTAATAGAGACGCTGGAAGAAATAGAAGGTGGATAAAATAATCCTGAGAGCATTGTGGAGGAAGAGAAGTGAATATTTTTAAAAGTTGTTTAGAAAAGTTATAATAACATGAATCTGTGCTTGTATTTTTGAAATGTTTAACTTATGAGCGACTTTACCACACCACCGTATATAATATCATTGAGTATAGGTACTTTAAACATATTATATTTTCAATAAATACACAACAGATTCGGAATCTGGGAGAAGAGGATTATAGGAGGATAAGTATAATACTCGAACTGTTTAGATTAGGTGCTTGACTCCTTAGACATATTCCCTTACTATACCTAATATTTGAAATTAAATCGTCAATAATGATAAAATGGAGTGATTAGACGAGCGTAGTGAGTGAAGCGAATATCTCACCGAAGAAAAGCTTGGAGGTTGGTTTTCGCTTGTTGTTTCTGAACTTTTTACGATGCAAATAATGTACTTTTACTATTTTTTATTTTACTGTGCGCAGTTTTTTACTCTCGAACGGACAGTGATTTTGATGAAATTTTCAGGGAACCTTCGAAATTTGTAAACCCTTGCCGGTCATGTTCGTGAGTAATCAGAGGAATATTTCTCATGGAAATAACAATGTTAAGTTATGTTTTATTGTTGATTGAAAACATGTTAGTTACTCTTCTTTTAGGTCTCATTGCTTTTGAGTGTGTAATGTTTGGCTGTATTTTCACGAGTTCTTTGCACGCGTGGGTAATAATTACCTAGCACACCCTGGGATTTTCGATATTTTCACAGGTATGTGCATTGTTGGTTTGTATTACAACAGAACAAGAAACAAATTACTTTTTTTTACTTTTATCCCGGACTTTTAAGTCTTTTAATAGTATTTACATGTTTTACAGCGTAAAACCCTAAAATAACAGTAAAAACATTCATATTCACGATTTGTTTTTAATTGTAGATAAATGTTTATATTATAACTTGTGTGATGAACTTTTTCCAGTTTTATTTTTATTTTTATTTTTTTACAACACTCAAACCTGGTGGTTCATATTTTTTCTGTTGTTTCGTAAGTTTGCAATTTTTATAAAAACCTTTACGCTAAAGTCCCGCCGCGTTGATGGATGAGCTTTTTTCAAGTTTTTGGTTTGCGTGGGATATCTTTACTTTTGCAAGTGCTTTGCTTTGCTGCCTATGCATTGTAGGTGATTGTTGTCAAGTTTCTATTGTTACTTGTCAATTGTTATTATTTACCGTAAAAAACTTATATTAAAAACTTTATTTCTATAGATTCTGGCAAAATTTTTCAACTTTTTCTTTTAAAAGGTACTACATCACCATAACCTTAATGTTCATGTATAATATGAACGTTGTAGCCCTATCCGTTTGGTCATAATCGGCCCAAATGGCAAGAAAATATCGCACAAAACCGTAAAAAACTTATATTAAAAGCTTTATTTCTATGGATTCTGGCTAATTTTTTCAACTTTTTCTTTCAAAAGGTACTACGTCACCATAACTTTAATGTCCGTGTGAAATATGAACGTTGTAGCCCCACCCGTTTGGTCAGAATTGGCCCAAATGTCACGAAAATATCACACTAAAAATTGAAAAAAATCGTAAAAGTGCGATATTCATAAGAAATATTTCTTCAATTGTACCCAAAAACGTGGCACGTCTAAGTTTAGAGATTTCGAAGGTCCCCTTCAATTTTTATCAAGATCGCATATGCCGTTTGCCCGGAATCGTGCGAACAAACAGACAAGAAAACAAAAAACAAACAAAAAACAAACACACAAAAAAACAACCGAGCTAAATTTTTGGGGGGTCAGTGAAATTGAAGTCTTCGCTTCGCTCATCCAACTACATCTCACTAGTTCGAGGAAATTATAATTTACTAGGAAAACGCTTAAGTCCCGCCGCGTTGATGGATGAGCTTTTTAAAGTTTTTAGTTTGCGTTGGGATATCTTTACTTTTGCAAGCGCTTTGTTTTGTTGCCTGCGCATTGTAGGTGATTGTTGTCGAGTTTCTATTGTTTCTTGTCAATTGGTATTATTTACCGTAAAAAACTTATATTAAAAGCTTTATTTCTATGGATTCTGGCTAAAATTTTCAACTTTTTCTTCAAAAAGGGACTACATCACCATAACCTTAATGTCCATGTATAATATGAACGTTGTAGCCCCACCCGTTTGGTCAGATTGGGCCCAAACGGCCCGAAACTATCGCACAAAAAAATTTAAAAAACTTATATTAAAAGCTTTATTTCTATAGATTTTGGCTAACTTTTTTAACTTTTTCTTTCAAAATGTACTACAATCACCAAACCTTTAAAGTCCAGTATAATATGAATGTTGTAGCAACCCGTTTGGTCAGAATTGGCCCAAATGGCACGAAAATATCGCACAAAAAATCCAAAAAATCGTAAAAGTACGATATTCATTAGAAATATTTCTTCGATTGTACCCAAAAACGTGGCAAGTCTAAGTTCAGAGATTTCGAAGCGTTTCGAAGGTCCTGTCAAATTTTCATCAAGATCGCATATGCCGTTTGCCCGGTAGAGAGCGAACAAACAGACGAAAAAAAAAAACACCCGAGCTAATTTTTTTGGGGGGTCAGTGAAATTGAAGTCTTCGCTTCACTCGCTTCGCTCGCTACGCTAATCCAATTATTATTATTATTGTAGATAATATTATCTATAGTCAAATGTAAAAATATACCGATATGACAATTTGTGGACTGAGTTCCAGCTGAACTGTGGGTATATAATAATTGTAAAATTTCTTGGATGTGTTTAGTTGGTCACCCACCACCATGCCAACCAATAAAAAACAACAACAACCAAAAACATTGAGTAACAAAATAATATGTATTTCAAATATTGCAATTTCAGCAGTATATTGCAGTTGAAGTAGGTTCAGTCTACAAACTTATTAAAAGGAGAAAAAAACACATCTGAAAATTTGGACTTGCTCTTGAATGACGGCCTTAAATTCAAGTGTTCAACATTTCATATTGTATTGTAACAATTACTGTTACGTTATTTTGTATTGAAAAATCCTTGATCTCGACGTTAAAATGTCGTTACAATCGTAGTTACTAAGTGAATTCTATAATCAGAAAAGGGAGCGCTCTACAAACCATCTCAAGACGGAAACTACAATTAACTTTCAACAACGCATGACATTTCGTCAAAGTAGCAAGAGAACCTTGAGAGTAAAAACTAGTTTTATAATCAACTCATTTCACACAATTCTTATCGAATCAATGAGGTGTTTGACAATGAAAGAGGAAAATATTTAATTTTGCACGCTGTTACATACTTCGAAGGGTATAATCACGTATAATTATTATGCACAGCTTTTAAGTGAGCCTACATCCGTTGAATCGAATGGTGCTCTCTCTTTATTATGGACAAGTCTATCACTAACCTAGATTGTAAGGGGAGGCGTAACTAGAGGTTGGTTAACGATAATAATAAAAATAACTAGGAAAACGCTAAAGTCCCGCCGCGTTGATGGATGAGCTTTTTAAAGTTTAAAGTTTGCTTGGGATATCTTTACTTTTGCAAGTGTTTTGTTTTGCTGCCTACGCATTGTAGGTGAATGTTGTCAAGTTTCTTTTGTTTCTTGTCAATTGGTATTATTTACCGTAAAAAACTTATATTAAAAGCTTTATTTCTATGGATTCTGGCTAACTTTTTCAACTTTTTCTTTCAAAAGGTACTACATCACCATAACCTTAATATCCATGTATAATATGAACGTTGTTGCCCCACCCGTTTGGTCAGAATTGGCCCAAATGGCACGAAAATATCGCACAAAAAAATCAAAAAACTTATATTAAAAGCTTTATTTCTATAGATTCTGGCTAACTTTTTCAACTTTTTTTTTCAAAAGGTACTACATCACCATAACCTTAATGTCCATGTATAATATGAACGTTGTAGCCCCACCAGTTTGGTCATAATTGGCCCAAATGTCACGAAAATATCGCACTAAAAATCGAAAAAAATCGTAAAAGTACGATATTCATGAGAAATATTTCTTCGATTGTACCCAAAAACAATACACCTCTAAGTTCAGAGATTTCGAAGGTCCTGTCAAATTTTCATCAAGATCGGATAAGCCGTTTGTCTGGTAGAGAGTTAACAAACAGACAAAAAAACAAACAAAAAAAAACAAAACAAAAAAAAAAACAAAAAAAAAAACACCCGAGCTAAATTTTTTGGGGGGTCGGTGAAATTGAAGTCTTCGCTTCGCTCATCCAATAATTAGTATTAGTTTGATCATTATTATTATTGTTATTATTATTATTTATTTTATTTAGTTGTTGAACAAATTTGACTTACTGGTATTGTGAAATGTTTTTTTTTTGTACTACATATTCTGTATTTCTACAACTAACAGGCTGATGTTGACTAGTGTAATAGGGAAAAAAATATTTTTTTATCGAAAATGTTATATACTAGGAAAACGCTAAAGTCCCGCCGCGTTGATGGATGAGCTTTTTCAAGTTTTTAGTTTGCGTGGGATATCTTTACTTTTGCAAGTGCTTTGTTTTGCTGCCTACGCATTGGAGGTGATTGTTGTCAAGTTTCTATTGTTTCTTGTCAATTGGTATTAATTATCGTAAAAAAACTTATATTAAAAGCTTTATTTCTATGGATTCTGGCTAACTTTTTCAACTTTTTCTTTCATACGGTACTACAAAACCTTAACCTTAATGTCCATGTATAATATGAACGTTGTAGCCCCACCCGTTTGGTCAGAATCGGCCCAAATGGCACGAAAATATCGCACAAAAAATCTAAAAACTTATATTAAAAGCTATATTTCTATGGATTCTGGCTAACTTTTCAACTTTTTCTTTCTAAAATGTACTACATCACCATAACCTTAATGTCCATGTGAAATATGAACGTTGTAGCCCCACCCGTTTGGGCAGAATCGGCCCAAATGTTACGAAAATATCGCGCTAAAAATCGAAAAAAATCGTAAAAGTACGATATTCATGAGAAATATTTCTTCGATTGTACCCAAAAACAATACACCTCTAAGTTCAGAGATTTCGAAGGTCCCCTCAAAATTTCATCAAGATCGCATGCCGTTTGCCCGGTAGAGAGCAAACAAACAAACAGACAAAAAAAAAGACAAAAAAAACACCCGAGCTAAATTTTTTGGGGGGTCAGTGAAATTGAAGTCTTCGCTTCGCTCATCCAATAATACAATACTTGTGTATTTATCAAATTTATTTCATCATATTATATTCTCACAAACACGCGCGCATATATTCAAAAGTATTTCACGTATCAATCATTAATTTCAGTCACATATCATCACACATTTTATTACAATCACATACATGTTCTTTTGCCACTCTTTAAAAATTTATGTGGATTCTTTTGTGTGGCATTATGGTCAATGACAAAAAATATTGTTATCAATGTTTTACAGAAATTATGTTCATTCCGAAAAGTATGATTGTGTGGTTTACATAGTGTATGATATATTTAAACAGATTGTATTGTCCGAATAATACGTTTTGTTATACGACCAAAATCTTAAAAACGTAAATACTAAAATAATTATTCATCTGTAATTCGACAGCAAAAACGGTAAGAAAAGTAAATTAATCTTCCAAGCTCCAATCGTAAAAAGGGTTTTATTTGCTGTAGGCCTAAATCAATAACCTGTAGATCAGCAATACCAGCTTTGTGTCAAGTGTTCCTGAAAAGAGCACTTTCAGCTCTATTTTAAGAGCCTACTTTCCTTTCATTCAAGTTATGTACCGTGTTTTGTGCGCTACTTGAAATAAACGGCACCGAACCAAACATTTTATTCGATCTTTTTTGTTGCCCAGACGTCTCCACCCATAAAGCAGTTAGAACCAGTTGAGTGGTTTAGATTTCAGCCGACCGACATTCGAGTCTTCGCATTCATGTTCGTCCTATACTCCCAACGTCACTCGACATTATTGCACTACTTTCTTGTTAATTCCTACTATTGTAGACCTATGGATTTAAATTTATACTTATGCATTTTATCACTACATAATATTTTTAGGTTAGTATCATATAACTTGTGGGTTCATAACTTGAGTGAGATCACTTCCTTTAGTGCTGATAAGGAACACAAGTGATACCGGCCCGCTTACTAGCCTTCGCTACAACCAAGATCGCACGTGGTATTCGCTCTCGTGCTATTCATGTTTTATTTCACCGGTAATAGAACCCGGGTCTCCCGCTTGCCGGGCGGCTACTCATACCATGGAGCCATGGAGCTACACTATTATTGCTTTACTTTATGGTTTGCCTCGCGACATAATTTCATACATAACACTGATTGTATTTCCGGCATGCCGCAATATTGCAAGTTTGAATATTCATCATGTAGCCTACATTATTATTGAGTGTGAATCCTGCGATCGTTGTGAATAAAGTTAACGGCAGAAATGAATTGTTAATAAAATAAAAGTAAATTATTACATTATTAAAATAAATGTCGATGACTAGGTCTTCCTTAATAAATAACTATTTTATAATTAATATAATATAGGGCAATTCCACGGTAACGGAATTACATTTCAGAGAGCTAACAACTCATTCAAAAGACAATATTTCAAATAAGGTAACCTTGTATAACTGTTCTATAAACTGACTTACATAGGACTTCAATTGAACTAAATTTAGCACAATTTATTTTATTTTAAAATTATTTTAAATGAGTTTTCAGGCAGGTTTTTGACTGGTAACGGAATTACGCTGAAAGTGCCATGTGTCACTGGTTTAGTTAGTAATTGTTAAAAACCTGTGAATGGTGCAATAAAAATATCTATTTTGCAGCTTCTACAACATCTAGAAGCATAGTACTAAACATAAATAACATAGGCCTACCTCCATTAAAAATAATTAAATTACTTTATTTAAACTGTATTTATTTTCGGTAACGGAATTACAACCTCTGGTAACGGAATTACCCCAGCAAATTACACATTTAAATAATGCTTGCATGTGGTTTAATTTAACTCTTAATGATGGTGTAATGCAAATTATTGAAAATCTTTAAGGATGTTTGGCATTTTGGTTGATATTTATACTGTTTTAAGGTATTTATTTTCGGTAAGGGAAATTTTACAAATCTTGGTAACGGAATTACCCTATAATAGCTTTGCTTTGTAAATACAGGTCTAAGCTCGCGTCAAAATTCTACATTCAAATCTGTTACAGTTAACGATTTAACAAAATAATTATAATACTACCCATCCAACAGACATGTTTCCCCCCCCCCCCCCCCCCCATTCTCACATATACATAATTGACTTATTATATACCATATTAGTTTATCAGTTTATCAGGAAATATTATGCATAAATAGAATAAATAGAATTTCTCTATAGGCTCAGGTATAATAGCAGTGAAATGTATGATTGGTATATTATTACGAGGTTATTGCAAGAACGTATTTCAGTTGCGTGTTTATATAGCTCTAACCAACGTATTGTTTGTAATTGTACAGCGGGCATATTGTATAATTACCACTAAACCACAAACCGCATTTTATTATTGTGACAACATACAATGTGACGTGCGATGTGATCGTAGGACACATATGACGAGAAAACCGCAATAGGAAAACCGTATTTTTTCCACATCTTCCGCATCTGAACCAGTTGTTACTTCGCGACTTTCCTTCCATATATTTTCTTATAATTAATTTACTTTTACAACCGAAGTATAAATAATGTTCTATTTAAATTAGTGATTGCGATACAACCAGTAACTAATTAATTTTGGGAAAATTGAATAATATTTTGGCATGTCGGACTTGAATTATAGTACAAAAAAAACTTAAAAGCACTCCCGTCATCCGCAAAACACACACACACACACATCGCGATTGTTTAAAACGACCACACACAAATTGAAATTAAACCAGTCCGATATCCCAATAGTACCTCGTTCGAATCCCTGAGTGGGTATTTACGACAAGTACTTATTACGTCAATTCTGACTGAGTGGACTAAACGAATATATTATATTTTATCACCAGTGTACTGTACTAACCTAGATGGTCCATTAGCTGCTCCAAGTCCGTGTCGACGTCCATGACGAGGTCTGGCACCACGTGCTAGCGACAGAGAGGGGACGACGACGACGCCTCACGTGCGATGCTCGCAGCTTTGGCGTCAAACACCGACTGATCTCAAATCTGCACTGCATTCGAGCAAAACCCACGCGCGCCAACTAGTTGTTACATCATCCTTGCTACGGCGACAGTCCATTCATTCGTGCGAATAGTGCGTAGACACGGGAGACAGGACAGGAACGGTACAGGAAGCGCGTGCTATCTCCAGATCGATAGCATGCTATAGGTAATTGATAGGTAGCCTCTCTGCACGCATGCGCGCGAGTTATTATTAGATCTAGAGACGAGTAAGAGAGAGATGCTGCTTTGCTTCCACGACAATCCATGACACTGTGTCTAAACATTTTAACTGGAAACTATGTTTTGAGAATCAGCCAGATAGGGTATGTATTTTAGGAATTTGTTGAATGACACCGCAGTCCGCTCCGTCCAAGTCCCTACCGCAGGGTTTAATAAAAATGAGATTCGGATAATGCTTTATAATTTCTTGGAACGTTTTGCACATCGTCACGACTAAAAAAAAACATTTACGTATGCAATACACCGTAAGTATCAAAAGCCTCAATCTTTAGACATAGCCTCAAATACTATAGGGAACCACAAGTCTAACGCGGGAAGTGAGTTCAGGGGCATTAGAAGAGAATGTCCCCATAAGAATAGCATTAGGCAATTTTAAGACGCTTGTATCTTTTGAACGAGAAGTATTTAAGAAATATCATTCACATTACGTCATAAACCATTATTTTCTTCAACTATCACATATAGTAGAATTATAATACATGTTTAGAATTTAAATGAGTTCGAGTTTAACAAGATGATGTTTGCATTTTTCATCTGCTTTCGCGCGCCGATCCTCCGTGATTGGCTGTTGAATCGAAGAAACTAACATGTCGGACAGTCGAGTTCGCCGTGCACTTGGATGCTGTACGTGCAAAGCTGCTCCTCGCTAGTCGGCCGTGCGCATGCGTTGGTTCTCTCTCTCTCTTCTACTGTGCGTCTCTTTCTATTGAATCGCTCCAAAACGCGAAACATACATGTGTTTCTAAAACGTTTATTCAAATTCTGTTGCGACTTTTGTAAATTGAATGCATCAAATGTGTCAAGAAAAGAACTGTGATTAACGCAATGTGAATGATATTTCTTAAATACTTCTCGTTCAAAAGATACAAGCGTTTTAAAAATTGCCCAATGCTATTCTTATGGGAACATTCTCTTCCAATGCACTGAGCTCACTTCCCGCGTTAGACTTGTGGTTCCCTATTCCTCCGGTAGAGGAGGTTACCTGTCGTGACTTCGATTCGTGAGGTCATCGGTTCGATTCCCGCCACATAATCGTCATGAATTGTCTTTCGAAGGGTTCGGCTAAGGTTTGGCGAGCTAGAAAAGGCTACTGCACACCAGCTAGCCCATAACTTCCCCGTTTGGACCCGGGATAGTATTTGCCCAGGGTGTACCTCTGCCGATCGTAAGAGGCGAGAAAATACGCTATTTCAACTTTCCCCGCCTGTGGCTGGACATATCCCGCACGGTCTTGCCACGCCCCCTAGCAAATTATGAACAAATGACGCAAACTAATGAACTAATAATATATTTGGAAATTATATTAAATCTTTGAGTTTTAAGATTTTAAGGTTAACATCACCGTTTGTTTTGTAGGATTTACATTAGTGATAATGTATACTGCACTTCTGATTCTGTTTTGTAGAATTTACATTGGTGATAATGTATACTGTCCTTCTGATTCTGTTTTGTATGATTTACATTGGTGGTAATGTATACTGCACTTCTGATTCTGTTTTGTCTGCACTACTGATGTATCGTTCGTTTTCAGATGACACAAATCAGGGGCGTAGTGAGGGGGGGATCAGGGTGTCCGATCCCCCACCCCCTAAATCAGAAGAAGGGTTATAATAATACTAAATAGCATACATTCTGTAGGTCCTACATACGGGAAGATTTTGTTAACTGATAGTATGTGGATCTTCACAATTTTTATAAATTATCGTCAAAAGCACTGTAAAAACTAGTAAAATGTCATTAATTTTGCAATATTAATTTTTTTAAATAAAATCGTAAGCTGTTCTCCAGACCCGCATCTAGCTGGGGGGGTATCCCCCCAGAACCCCCATTGTACCAAGATAGGTACTATTTCCGAAATGATAATTTCGTGGGCAGTTCTACAAATTTCATAATTTAAACCTAGAAATTCATCCCTTACTAAAAATATTCATCACCAATTGATAACCATTTAGCAACCAAGGTTTACATAACCTTTTAGTAACCTTTTAATAACCATTTTGTAAACCAATGTTTCAAAATATGACCAAATGGTTATCAATTGATAACCATTTGTAAACCACTGCTCAGTAAGTTTGTAAACCAACTAATAACCATTTGATAACCAACTAATAACCATTTGATAACCATGGTTTATATATAATAACCATTTGATAACCAACTGTAAACCAATTGATAACCAGCGGTAAGGAACACCAGCGCGATCTAGTAGTCACTCAAATAACCAAAAAGATGGAATCAAATTTCCTAAAAATAAGTACTTTCAACGACTTGAGGACTTCAATTTACACATGTACATACTAAGTAACAGATACACATTAGATGGAAGAAGTTTGAGATGGTTAAATTTTATTGGTATCTATCGGACTCGATCCCTGGACTCCTTCCTCCATAGCTCGACGCTCTCTCCAAGTGGCCACGGAACCTGTGTCAGTGTGAGCGCGCAGGCTAGCTCATAAGGTATAGGGCCACGCGCTTGTATCGTATACTGCAGAATGCAGAAAAACAAAACCTTTTCTGTATAATTTTTACAATGAGTTTTGTTTACTTGAAATCTGCTTTTCTTATTTGTGAATTGTGACCTTCTTTTCATTCCCCACCCCCTTTTTTTATATATTCGATTCATTCATAAATTGCATTTAATATCCTTTTTATTTGCAATTTGTTGAATATTTAATGCATTGTTGTAATATTACTATTTCAAATATTTACTTAAATGTAGTTCATTGTTGTGTCTGCATCTATGTAATTAGATTTATTTAGTTGTCCTCCTTTGTAAATCAGTTTTTATAACTGAATAGGATAGACGTTAAATAAATAAATAAAAAAAATAAATAAAATAATAAATAAACTAATATTGTGTTCTAGCAAGAATGAAGAGCTAGCTTTCCATGTTTTGTGGAATGATCTTGACAGTGTCTAAGACATTGCTTTTGAGGAAAATCTTCACCATTATGTAATTAAATATTAGAAAAGATTTTTTTAAGGCTATTGTAACACCTCTGGGCGATAATTTGAAAGTCGAAGAAACATGTCTGAAAAGTTTGCTGAATGAAAGAAGGCCTTTAAAATAACAGAACAAAAATTGTGAATTTTTTTGGGCGGGACATAACCTCACTATTGGAAATTTGGAAATTATATTTAGATTTTGGTACAATAGTGTACACAACAAATCTAGTTCAAAATTGAATTTTGAGAATCGGTTTTCTGGACATAGTTTCTTAACATCTTTAGCTATAACTTAAGCTATAGCTAAAATAGTTTTCTGAAAATAACAGTTGTGGTGTACGATTTTTTTGTCAAACGGTACAAAACTGAAAAAAACTCGTATTTGTACCGTTTGACAAAAAAAATCGTACACCAACTGTTATTTTCAGAAAACTATTTTAGCTATAGCTAGCTAAAGGTGTTTAGAAACTATGTCCAGAAAACCGATTCTCAAAATTTAATTTTGAACTAGATTTGATGTGTACACTATTGTCTAAAATCTAAATATAATTATTTCCAGTAGTGAGGTTATGTCCCGCCCAAAAAAATTCACATTTTTTCCCCTGTTATTTTAAAGGACTTCTTTCATTCAGCAAACTTTTCAGGCATGTTTCTTCGACTTTCAAATTATCGGCCAGAGGTGGTACAATAGCCAAGCCTGCTTTCAGGACATAGGCCTACTCGTTTAATGATAACAAACAAAACTGATAGCTCAATTGGAAGAGCATCGGTCATGTAAGCCGGAGGTTCTGGGTTCGAGCCCAGTCGGGCCAATTTTTACGATAATTGCTATCATTAAACCAAGTAAATTATTCTTATGAAATAAACTGTTTTAATAATGTTATGCTGTGCTAGAAAATAATTAGACCTAGAGGTTTGTGTATTTTGACAAAAAATAATGACTTTCTAGCTTATGCCATTATTACACAGTGCAAAATAGGCCTACAGCTTTTGTGTTTGTCTTTATTTTAAAAATTGCATGCATTGCAGGTGACCATATAAATATATATTTTGTCAAATTAACAACATATATTGATAGTAGGGCCTATATTGATAAAGGCTTGTATATGTTCTTCGTGTTATTGTAAACCAATTAATAACCATGGTTGCCAATTGGTGACTAATATCCATGGATTGTATTTGGTTATGTATTGGTTATGAGATTCTCAGAAAAAAGTAATAACCAACTAATAACCATGGTGACCATTTGGTTATTACTAGTTGAGGTTTACAAATGGTTATCAAATGGTTATTAAAAGATTTATAATAACCATGGTTGTCAATTGGTGATGTTCTGGTTTGCAATAGGTTATCAAATGGTTATTAAATGGTTTACAGTTGGTTATCATCCATTTCACAAGCCTCTTTGGTGGTTATTAGTGGTTTACAAATGGTTATCAATTGGTTATTATGGTTTACAAGAAGTTATTATTTGGTTATCAATTGGTGATGAGTATTTTTAGTAAGGGATCCCTCTTCACCCCCCCCCCCCCCCCCCCAATTTCCCAATCTAAATCCTAGCTACGCCCGAGACACAGATTCCTTCGTACAAATATATGTATTTTATAGGCCGTGCCAAAATATGCAGCTATATGAAAGTGAATTACAAATCTAAAATGAGCATTGTTTTATTAAAACGAGCATTGAATCATTGAGTTCTGAGATACATTTTTTCATAATGTGCTTTTACAGTATAATTATGTTTTGTTTTTTGTGTCTATTCTAGACACCAATCTTGAAGTTCGGGACTCATTGTTACACAATTTTTATAATGGCTATCAAATCAATCAAAACTGTGACATCTAGGGCGGCGGTCGTCGCCCGGCAGACAAGCGCATGCGACTGCTTAGAGGCGACGACGAACTCCAGCCCTGTATACAGCTACCAGAGTTGGGGGGTTTTCAGCTATCTGCACACGCCGCCCCGAAAGAGTTACAATCTTGAAACTCGGTATATGACCTGGTATGTGGTCCATGACATACAAAAAAAAAATCAACCCGATCCGACAACTCGTTCTGTGTTAAAAAAGGCTCTCAACATCGTCAAATTCCTTTCGGCTGGCTGGCTGGCTAGTTCTCCGCGGAGATTAATTTAGCCTACAGAGAAAACGGTAAATCTTAGAACTATGAAACTTGGACCACACTAAGATGTACTTCAGATGCAGTGACTTTTGCTTTCAAAACCAAAATCGGGTAACAGGGACCGGAGAAAATCAAAATTTGGATGATAATCAAAACGCGTAATTACCAAGGCGTGGTAATTTGTACAAACTTGAAATTAAACATGCTATTAACCATTATAAATATCTTGCGTCCAAAACACAAGGGGCTAAATTTGGGGATGACCATGGGCCCAAAAATGACAAAAAAATATCTGAACTTTAAGAAATGAATCATTCAAAGAAAACGCTACAACTGAGATGTTTCAAACGTGGAATACATTTTGATATCTCTCATTCTTTATCACTTTTGAATATGGAAAGCAAAATTGGGTAACGGATACCGGAGAAAATCAAATTATCAAAAGTAGGTAATTACGTACTCTTATGAATAATACGCTATACTGAGAAAACGGTTCATTTTAGAACTTTGAAACTTGGGCCACACTCAGATGTACCTCATACACACACATAACAAAAACTTGTAGAAATACAGCCAAACCTTACACACTCAAAAGGAATGAGATCTAAAAAAGGGCCAAGCTCATCTACCCTTCCACATAAACGTACAGTGTCCCATAACAGCATCCTCGAAAAGCTTGGCAAAATAGAATTTGCGATTATTAATTTAACGTAATAGTTTATCCAAGTTCTTTTTTTCTAATTAATTTAAACGTAATAACATGCAAATTCTATTTTGCCAAGCTTTTCGAGGATGCTGTTATGGGACACTGTACGTTTATGTGGAAGGGTAGATGAGCTTGGCCCTTTTTTAGATCTCATTCCTTTTGAGTGTGTAAGGTTTGGCTGTATTTCTACAAGTTTTTGTTATGTGTGTGATCTCATTACTTTTTCAAGTTCCATTACAAAATTATTTGCTTAAATATAATATTTTTATCAAAGTTGATTAAATTCTATGGTATTAGCAGTAACAATATAGGATGTAAAATATCTAGACCCGGATTCATGTACATCCTGGGTATAGGTGGTATAACCATGGTATAACGACGGTATAAGGACTGGACCCCAATTCTTGAGTTCGTGGGAGATGAGTTGAAAACGCAATTTGAAAACGAAGTCGTTTTCGTTTTCGAAGGAATTGGTATTCTTGAACGGTATCGTGGAAAACGTCAGGGGTTTTGTGAGTTGAAAGCATTGATATTAATTAAACCCCTATAGTAGGCTAGATTAGCAGTCTCCTATACCTCCGCACAGGCGCGAGCGTGGCAAATTGAAGACTCAACCGGCCCATTTCAAGATGGCGATTTGTTGTTTTAATTTATGCTTTTTTAATGCAATAAAGTATTTTACTGGATTGTTTGATATGGTTTTAGCTTGTGCAGCATGGTATTAAACAAAAGAAACAATACGAAGTGATTGCATAAGGGAATTTAGTAATCATTTGGTGTTAAAGGCTAGTATGCTTACCTGTCAACCTGGCGGCAATCTTGAGAACTATTTGACCACAAATCGCTCCCATTTGATTAACATGTAAACTGTCATTTTAAGATGGCTTCTAATTGTACCGGAAGTGGACCACCGACTGCTGGTCTAGCCAATTATATAGGATGTCTATGGTTGAAAGAGTATCACGAAATCCAAACACTTTAAAAAGATTTGCGTATAGCAAAGAGCTCGAAAAAGTTCTATATTTATTCTAGATGGCAGTGCCTTCATAAACGCGGGCCAATCGAAAGACAAGTTGTATGAAATGATTTGATTGTTGCAATTATGTAAACAAACAGTTGAGCAAGTTCATATCAGAACTATGTTGTGCTGGCCTACCCAGCAAACAGAAATCATCTTGCCCGCATAATGCCCTCATGGCCTGCCCGCAAGTTGCCCGTACGGGCTCCGTACGGGCATGCCATGAGGGCGCCCTTAAAAATATGTCACCCCCGCCCGCATCCTGCCCGTACGGGCAAGCCCGCATTGTGGCTCATCCTGCCCGTACGGGCAAGCCCGCATTGTGGCTCATCCTGCCCGTACATGCAAGTCCACGTACGCTACGCCATCTAGTATACACGCAAGAAACCCACGAACCAAAAATAAGAATAACAAAATTAAAAAATTAATCACTTTTAAGGGGTTTAACTAATTTCATATTAGAGATCGATAAGGAGAGAACAAGTACAATTATATAGACAGAACATCAGAAGTATAAATTTTATCGCCAAGACCCGGACTCGAACACGAGACACCTTCCTCCACTTCCGGACGCGTTACCCACTCGGACACTGCACCTGTGAGTAACTAGGCGCGTTAGCTGGCTTACGAGCGTCTTTAGCCCATGTGCGTGTATTGCGGAACGTAGCACTGCAGACGCTACTTGCGTTTTCGGTATAATTTGTTATGTGTTTTGTTTTGTTTTGTTTCTTTAACTTATGTTTTCATGATTTTTTAACTAAAAATTAATATATAAAATATAAGTGAAGACATGACATTCAGCAGATAAAATGTTTTTTTTAAATAGACTTGAAAATCTACATGAACATTTAACAAGAACAAAAATAGGCTTATTGGATTGTACAATTAACCAAACAAGCACTGACCAAAATTAATTTTGTATAGTAGGTGAGACTTAATACACTTAATGTGAAACTTAAAAAAATGTGTATACAATTTCGGAGAGAACGCGTGAGGATTTGCTAAGAAATAATTATAATATGAATGTAATTGTACAAAATGTAGTGCTAATACATGATATTGTGTAATATAATGGAAGTGTCATAAATCATTCATAATAGACTTAAATCAGTATATATATAAGATAACTATACATTGTGTGAATAAGCTTACAATCTGCTCATATTAATACAATTATTACAATATTATTAACTTACTAGAAAAACGACTAACTCGTTGTTAGACGAGTGAGTGAGCCATGTGTTGAGTACCCGGTAACATTCCCTTTCTTCCCCTACCTAGGGCCTTTCCACGGCTATCATAGGCTATAGAGTGGCGCATTATGGCCTTACAGTTGACCCTCAAAACCCTATTAATTATAGCTTTATAATTATTATCAAACTTAATGCAAATGTCCCGGGTACTCATCAACACATGACTCGCTCACTCGTCCAACAACGACTTTGGTGTTTTCCTAGTCTAGTTGGCGAAGCTGCTCTTTATACCCGAAATGTTGAAGACCTAGGTTCAAACTTTACGTGGGGAAAGATTTTCTAATTTCTGGATCGTAATTAAAAAATTATAAAAATATTTTGAAATGCATACTTTACTACGAAAACATGGGCAGTACGAAATACGACCAAAGATTGCAAGGTTTACTCAATCTCTCAGCGGAATTTAGGGGAACCTTGAGTGTGCAAGATTTTATACATTTTGGTCACTGAATACAATCACGGCCTGACAAAAATGATTCGATTAAAATGACTTCTTCAAAACAAAACCATTGTCGTTAAATTAAATAAAAACTACAAATTTCCATTATATTTTTCAATTTATTATTAATTTCTTGTATGTTGAAATGGTAACGGATTTTTCTCATTTTGTTAGCAGTTCTCAGTTACCTGGTAACGGATGTCTGTTTAAAATTTAAGCTCAAACTATTTGGTCGTAGGGCCGTATGGGACCAGACAACAAACAAACAAGATGTAAAACCAGTGAAAATTCATCTAACTACAATTCTCTTGAGTCCACTTTGCAGTGTTCTTGGAGCAGATTCCATCCGCAACCATGATGCCCGCATGTTGCTTCATCTTGCCATTAGGGCGAGATGGAGACTTGCCCGTAATCCACCCGCAACCATGATGCCCGCATGTGCCCGCATCTTGCCCGTATCTCGCCCTTAGGGCAAGATACGGGTAAGATGGATATTAAATTTTACGGGCAAATTTCAACGTGCCCATAAACCGCCCTAACGGCAACATGAGGGCAATTACCAAGATGCCCGTAATCCGCAAATAGCCCGCACTGCCCACATTGCCCGTATGGGCCCCGCAAGTTGCCCGCACTGTTCTGTTTGCTGGGTAGGGTTGCTAGGCTTGTCAAACATGTAATGTAAGTAATAATTTTATCTAGTCCTATAGCCAAATGGAACTTTAGACCTACACTTTTGCATTATAAATAATTTTCCACATCTGGGCCTAGGCCAGGGACGGGTTTCTGATTTGTTTTATGAGAGTATAATGACACCTTTTCTCGTTCCACACAAAGAAGAAAAATTTTAAATGTCCGCTATTTGTTTACGTATCGCACTTTCCCGCCTAACTCTGCTTATACCGTCAACAAGTGTCAAGTAACTATGGTTACTTGTTGATTGTATGCCAAGTGTTTAAGGCTTATTTTAAAACCTTTATTTGGAAGCCTTCCAACAAACTTTTTCAACTTTTTTTTTCAAAAGAGACTATATTTCTATAACCTTAATGTCCATGTAAAATATGAACATTGTAGTCCCACCCGTCTGGTCAGAATCGCGGGCCGACGTATTAGATGTTAGCAGTAGCAGTAGTAGGCAGTAGTAGGCAGTAGTAGGCAGTAGCTAACATCCTTAAAGTGATTTTGAGCATGTTTCAAGTCATTTTTTCACCAAGAAGGAATAATCGTACCCCAATAAAATTTGGCATGTGTTTGTCAGGTACCTAAATCCCTCGATTGTGATAGTTTTCAAGTTCACATTACGTTACATGACGGCTGGGTAACACCTCGAAATCACCCCAACTCTGCTTGGTGTAAGGTGCTTGAGTGTGTAGCGCACCGCGGCTTGGCTGCGGCGCCCTAACGGGCACCTAGAAACCAAAACCGGACAATTGGGACCGGGGAAAATCAAAATCAAAATCAAAACGCGTAATTGCTGAGGCGTAGTAATTTGTACAAGCTTGAAATTAAACATGCTCTTAACCATTATAAATATCTAGTGCTTAAAACACCGTGGAGGACCGTGGGCCCAAAAATGTAAAAAAACAACTTTGAACTCAACAAATTTAATCATTCAAAGTCCATCATTCACACCTTGATAGCAAACGAACAACAAAAAGATGTAATATCCAACCAAATACAAAGATTTGTAAAAAAAAAAAAAAACGGCAGCCAAGCTCTCCTTCAAAAGTCTTCGGCTGTGAATGCTGTGAGATATAGAAGTTGGTGGGTTGGTGTTTTGGTGACCCTGGGTTTGAGATGGACTGGACTAGCTTCAATTAAAACTGAGATTTTATTTACTTGGCACCCCCACAAACAAGGAGGGTTGTACACCCTTGAGCAGAAGTAAATCAAGGGTAAGGTATAGTAGATACAAATACAAGTAGAACCCTTGATTTACTTATGATCGAGGTTGTACACTGGAACAAAACGTTGTGTTATCTTAATTTTTAGACTAGTGAGCGCAGCGACCGTATCTACAATTCAACTCAAACGGCACTAATTCTGTGATGATGTACATGTGTGTGATTGTTCGTCGAAAATCAGCCGAATCGCTGAACAGATTACGCTGAAATTTTAAACAGACATCCGGTACGAGTTTACTGAGAACTGCTAACAAAATCAGCTAGAACCATTGCAATTTAAACCTATCAACTCACAAGAAATAATAAATTGAAAAATAGGCTGCAAATGTAAAGGAAATTATTTTAACGACAATGGTTTTGTTTTGAAGATTATTATATATTTTTTGTCAGGCTGTGAAAATTGCATGCAGTGACCAAGGTGTATAGAATCTTGCACGCTCATAGGTACCCCCAAAGAGCTTGGAGATTGAGTAAACCTTGCAATCTTTACGCGTTTTTCGTACTGGCTATGTTTTTCATTGTATTGTATGCATTTCAAAACTTGTAAATACAGTCCAGAAATTACAAAATCTTAACCCGAATGCTGTTTGAACCCAGATCTCCCACACTCCGGGTATAAGGGCGCCTTAGCCAACTAGACTATAGGGAAACGAAAAAATCGTTGTTAGACGAGTGAGCGAGTCATGTATTGAGTACCCGCGAACATTTGCATTAAGTAGTTGATTGATATAAATGTATAAATGATAGGGTTTTGAGATGGAAAGACCCATGCAGGATCCAGCCTTAGGTAACGGGATGAAAAGGAAATTTCCAGGGTACTCAACACATGACTCACTCACTCGTCTAACCACGACTTTGGCGTTTCCCTAGTTTAGCTTTCTTCGACAATCTGTTGATTATTACGTATTCTTCACTCGACACTCTCGTCTCCATATCCCACTAAAAATCAACTTGAATGAGTTAGGCAATTATCTATAAACTCCAACTTTATAGTGCAGTCAATTCCCCCTTTTAAAATGTATTTAAATTTGTATTATAATTTGATTTCCGGTATTGATAATTTGAACAAAATCAGAAAAAAACTTAAATTGATAAAAAATTAAGTATTTTACGAGGGAATTAAACCTTTTATAGGGCATTCAGGTTAAAAGTGCATAAATTGTGAATAGGACAATTGTGAAGAGATGTTCGAGGGCTGTTTAAGAGAACTCAATTCCTTGCATTCTCATTAACGACTGACGAAAACCTCGGATAAAACCTTCAATCAGGATTACTGGTCACGACGGGATTCGAACCCGGGACCTCCCGAACCAGAGTCAAGCGCTCAATGCATACGATACCGGGTTTCCCAAGTATGTAGATTCTACATATTCTCTCTCTTGCTAAAACAGTAACCATTGATGCTTACCATACATACATACATACCACTTCAGAATGCATTTCCAAGTACACGAGATGAATTATTGACATTTAAATTATGGCTGTTGTACTCTCTCAGCAATTTTTGTGACTAGAGTTATGTTAAGAAGACGTATGTCCATGTTTATGAATCCTACCATGTTATGTACTTTGGGAACTATTTTTGTATGTATGTTGATTAAATGACAAATGTGTGACGAAAGTCATTCCAAGATCTCTAAATTCATTCACACGCTGAAGGACAGGATTATTTACACACTAATTAAAATTTAACTATTTCCTTTTGTTTGTAAAGTAAGAGTGAAGCACTTAGACACATTAAGGTTTAATAACCATGTCCGACACCAATCTGAAAGAAAATCAAGATCAAGTTGAAGTTCGAAATACATACACTCAAAAAACTGTTTGGTTTGGCGGAACACATTTTTTAGTTATCTGAACAAATAATTTAGTGGAAAATTAGCCACATAATAATGTGTTTTATGTTAACTAAATAATTTAGTTATTGTTGTTTAATTGAATCAACTAAAACAAGTGTTCGTGTAAACTATTATTTTAGCATGCATAACTATTATTTGGTTGGGATAACAATTTACTGTAGTTGTTTTGACTTTAAAACTTGGTTACAAATTTTATACTTTCTAACTTTTAACCCAAAAGTAGTTGATATAACCCAAAAAAAAGGTTGTCGGAAATGGCCTCCTCATCTCCCCCCACCACAACCGATTTTAATACGATTTTAATTAAACTAATTACGAAGGATATGGTTCCTGCACGAATGACTTGTACCATTCATTAGCCAGCATCTGGAGTAGCAATGTACATTAGGAAGCGAGTTGTTAAAATCCTGCGCCGACCGAGCCTCGAACCTGGGACAGAGAGAACACATCATTAGTAAGCCATGACCATATCCACTACGCTACGAGGAGCGCTGGGTAAAGAATGCAATTTGACAGTATTGATCCCTGTTTTGTGGTCACCGAACTAAAAGAGAGTTAATTTAACAATTATTTTGGTTGTTCCAACCATACCGTTTTTAACTAAAGAATATAGTTATCCCAACATCTCTTTTATCAGCTATTTTGTGATCACCAACTAAAATAAAGTTAATCCAACACTTATAAGTTAACCAAATGCTTCAACCCATATTATTTTGGTTG
Source organism: Sweltsa coloradensis (assembly GCA_024449915.1). Classification (NCBI taxonomy): domain Eukaryota; kingdom Metazoa; phylum Arthropoda; class Insecta; order Plecoptera; family Chloroperlidae; genus Sweltsa; species Sweltsa coloradensis. Next base: position 143,507 of record JAMZAV010000228.1, on the reverse strand, counting down.
TTCTAACTATACAGTTTTTTTTTGTGTAGTCAAATGTTATAGTTTGAAGAGTGTATATTATAAACAGTTTAGTGGATACAATACAAACGTTGTTTTCATTAAACATTAAGGAGTTTTCATCCACTTAATTGCTTTAATATTAACATTTACTGGTATTACTGTATTATATTTTAGCTCTGATTGTTGATCTATGTTAATTGAATATGCATATGAAAATAATATATTGTTTTTTTGCTTGGAATGTATGTTTTTTTTAACAAAAAAAACATTGTTTTATGTTGAAAATGCTAGGGCCAAGAAGTCGAATAATATCGATTTAGAAATAATATTTTTGAACTTTGAACCTTACTAGAAATTAACGTATTAACTAGTATTCTCGTTATTTTTTTATAACAAAGATATACTTCTTATTGCATATCTGTACAAATATCATGATCTTATGCACATATCTTTTGTTTTAGCATTATATTGGCGTTATAAAATAATTAATTACTTTTTAAGCTTATAATAGGATTAAGAAAATATAGAACCATAGCTAAATAAATTGTGTACAGTCATTGTGGTAGGATTATGTGTATTGTTTTACACTTATGTAATGTCATTTATTATTTTTAACCTTGATGTAAAATTATTATACAACTAATATTGAGAGCATTTTTACCTGTAATGCATCATCCCGTTTGTTGCAAACTAATGCTCACATTCTTGTTTGCAAGAATGCTTCGAGGTTATTCTTGGCATAGGGATTAGCCAATATTGCAATCACATGCATGTGCGTGTTTGTGTGATTTATAACAACTACCAACGATTGGTAATATTTTATACTATACTAATCGCCCTCATCGATACACGTCAATAGTATAGTTGGACATAAAACCAACTTGACTTAAAAAATACGACGTGTATTGTAAAACTAGCCGTGTTATAGATTAAGGAGGGTAAAATATGTTTAAAAATTGTTTAATTAAAAATAAACTGCATATTTGTTTTATAACTAACCTTGACAACGTGCACATAAGTACATTTGGCAAGGATTGTGTTTGGCCTTCACGTGTGTATTTAGTTCCGTTTTAGTGTGCGTATAAAGTAAAGAAAAGTAAACAGGCAAAATAGTATCTCAAATCCAATTGCCTAGCTAAAATTAATACCTGAGTACTACTATAATTAAACGAGTTAGCGCAGCGAACGGAGTGATCTCCATTCAACTCAAACGGCGCTTATTCTGTTAGTCTGCGTGTGTATGTGTGTGTCTTGCTTTAACTCTATATAACAAGCTACCAAACAATACAAGAACCTGTCCCACCATTTCAACTTTTAAGTCCAGCATGAAATCATTTTTAAAATCCAAAAGTTTCTACTCACTCAATGAATATCTCTCTGCATGAAATGTAATGTAACATAAATAGAAATACCTACCTATCTATTCATCAATCAATTATTTTATTACAGAGTTTGAGGCCCAGCTCAGTTATATTTCATTTTTTGTACATTAATATTATTATTAATTAACCTATGTTAATATTAAGAATTATTCACTTCACTCTACTATCTCTCTCATAAGAGGATAATGTGTGTATACTTTTACTATGTATTGGTCAAGCGAATAAAAATTACTCTACTCTACTCTACGTTGAAAATCAGCCGAATCGCTGAACAGATTGCGCTGAAATTTTAAACAGACATCCGGTACGAGTTTATTGAGAAGTTGAGAACTGCTAACAAAATCAGCACGATCCATTGCGATTTAAACCTACAAGAAATAATAAATTGAAAAATAGGCTTCCAATGTTTAGAAATTATTTTAACGACAATGGTTTAGATTTTGAAAAGATATTATTTGTTTGTTATTCGCCTGGCCGTGAAATGCCGTGCCCATGCAAGGTCTATCAAATGTTGCACGTCGAGGTACCCCCAAATTCCGCTCGTAGATTGAGTAAACCTTGCAATATTTTCACGTATTTCGTAATGGCTATGTTTACCATAGTAGGCCCTATAGCCACAGATGATGGACTTCACTGCGTTATATGCATTTCAAAACATGTTTAATTATTTTTTGAAATATAATCCAGAAATTACAAAATCTTTCCCGACCAGGGGATTGAACCCACGTCTTCCACATTTCGGCTATAAGGGCGCTTTAGCGAACTAGACTAGGAAACGCCAAAGTCGTTGTTAGACGAGTGAGCGAGTCATGTGTTGAGTACCCGGGAACATTTGCATTTAAGTTTGATAATTATATTCGTATAAATAATAGGGTATTTAAGTTTAGGCCATAGTTTAGGCCATAATGCTCCACTGTAGCCTATGATAGGCTAGGGAGGCCTAAGGTAAGGGGAAGTAAATAAATGTTACCGGGTACTCAACACATGGCTCACTCACTCGTCTAACAACGACTTTGACGTTTCCCTAGTATTCCACAGGAGAGATTGACAGTCGTAGTAATGTGGGAATGTGGTCTGGTTAAAACCGATTTAAATCTATATCGCTGGAAACCTGTCCACTGTCCAGGGTGCAATTGCATACATTTTATTATTGTGGTTAGGGTCATTGCGATTGAAGTATCTTAGAGCTGTCAATCGCTTGCATTCGCATTAATAACGACTGTCAAAACGGAAAACGGAAAATCTTTCAAATAGGATTGCCGGTGGCGGGTATCCCGGGAAATATAAAATACAATGAAAACAAAACATATATGCATAACACCTCTTTTTATAATATTTTAGAAACGAAATTTAGAAAATAATAAAAAAAATTACACACACCACTGGAAAAAGTTTTAGTTCCGTTTTTTTCGTTTTAACCCACCCTCATCGCCCCGTGATTTCGTTCCGTTTTTCGTCGAAATAATTCCATTTTCCATCGCAGTATGAGTACCACAGTATGAGTATGGCATCGTACCGGCATAAGAGAATGTCACAAAACAACGATTTTCCTGTTCCCCTCATGATATTCCCTTCAAACTATCCTTATCCTACAAACAAATTTCTTGAAATTGTCTCTGGCCGGGTTTCCCGCGACTGAAAACAAAATAATTGCCGTGCGTTATTTTTCGCATAAGTTAGTAAAAACAGAAAGCAACGTGCTACGCGTGGTAGCAAAGCTTTGTTGTGATTTACAATATTTCCGTTAGAAGATTATTTCGTATTATTTCGATGTAATTCTTATCGATACGATGCGAATAATATTCTTCTGGGTGTATCATAACGAATAACACGCATTCTGTATGTTTCAAGTCTTTATTTGTATCGTATTTTTGCGCTATTATATCAAGAGTGACTACTGACATAATATTATTATAATAACAGTTGAGGCTCAACATCGCATATGGTCTAATATATTTAGATCTACATATTTCAGTGTAAATATTGTCTTTAAAAATCGGTATGGATCAGCAATAAAAATAAACAGCAATAAACTTTCGTATGGGTTATCTGTGTCAGAACAGCCTATCGAAAATATTGCATAACTTTGTGTTTTCTTCCAAATCAAGCTGGTTTGGGACTGTGCCCGAGGGTATGACGTCGAATTATAGGCATTTAGCTCTCTCCGTGAGAACACAATATCTATGTAAAGTTCTTCAATGTGTAAAAAAAACCATCTTCACTACTCACATATTCATAGTTCTTATTTTATGGCTATACAGTATAACAAATCGTTGTCAAATACGAAGTTTTTTGCAAACATTTAGAGGTTACTTTTGGGACAACGCAACTAATCAACTTGATAGCAGTTTTACATCTTCTACAAGGCAATAAACTTTAATGCACATGTCATTTTTATTGAGATAAATAATTGAAGTGGTTGTCAACAAAGTGCGCTTGAAGCTGTATCAGTATAGGCCTTCTTGCATTAGCCCATCAGACTTAATAATGAAGGTCAAAGAGCGAAATAATTACAACTCAAACACCCATTTTCAAATGAAGGCATTTTATTGGATCAATTTTAAGATCACAAATGATAAATCCAATTTACTTTAATTGTATGCATTACCAATCATGTAAATTAGTTTTGAAGACAATACCAAACAAAAACTGGTACTGGCAGAGCCTCAAAATACTTGAAAAATATATTCTCATGTATTCAGTAAAAGTTTTGGAATAATGCGTCGTGAAGTATTTATATTTTTTCATTATTGAAGTTGCATGTTCGATCTCATTCCTGTATTTTATTACGTTTTACATGAAATAGAATTTGCGTTGATAACGTTGTAAACAATCATGAAATTTAACGATCTGAGGCTTTTAACGTTCAAGCAATAACTAGTTAATTATGGTGTGATATTTTTCGTCAAGTGTGTGTTGATATTAAGTTTGGTTATAAGATGGAATTTTGTTTTTATTTTTATTTGTCCGTCTTTGGAATAATTCGGGATATTTGTAACAAGGGTCAGAGTTGGCTCGAATCGAAGTCCTTCACTGAAAATCAGTTTTGTTTTGTGAATGAGTAAATATTATTCTAGCTATACGAATGTATTTATTTTATTAGTTCTAGTCCTATAAAAGATACATCCAAGATTCCTAACCGTATGATTATAACCTAATTTCTGCCGAATAATGACAAAAAGCGTACTGCCCTTCTTTAATCAATGACTAGACTTATCATCAAACCACTTGAAAGTGGTACATAAACATACCCACTTATTTGAATCAAACAAGAATGAAAGTCGTAGCACTTTGACGAATAATGACGATTTTTCTATGTTCGCTCCCTACCGGTCAAACGACTATTTCGATGTTAATGACATTTTGAGAAAAACTTCGAAATCTCTTGTTTACGTAATTTGTCAAAAATGGAAAACCGTCGTCAGTTCAATCGAATTGCGCGCAGATAGATTTGCATCCATCCTGTAAAAACATATCTTATTGATGCAATCAAACGTTCAGATTATTGGTTCGATTTCAAACTATTTGTACTCTAAAGTGGTTACTGTTTGTTCCTTGAACAAGAATTATTGAGGTACTTTATGTATTTTTCTGAAAGGACATTGACTTTATGGTAACTCGTACGAAAGCTGATGATGCAATATGAAATTCTCCCATGATCAATCTGACAGTCGTTTCGGCCACTCCTGAGTGAGGACTACAGAATCCGTGCGTCTCTTCATAGTCAATATATTTTTTTCTAGACGACTATCGATTTCACCATTTCATAATAATATTTTAAGATTAGAAGTTGTATAAAAAACACTGAATAACAAACGAAACTCCTCGGGCAACAACAGACAAACCATCTGGGACTAGCCTAATTAAAGTTCCCTTGAACCTAATGGAAGTTCACGGTCTGTTTTTTATTTACGCGATTCTAGATGATACTAAATTTAATTCTAATTATATCGTAAATTCATGGCATGAGGTCCATCTCGAATAAAATGATCGGGTCAATGTGGATTTGAACTCGTTTATTTGTCTCGTAAAATTTCTTGAAGGACACGAATGCAATAAAAGTTCTCTTTCGGAAACAACTTCTATAGAACTAGCTTTATAGATTTACATAATGTATTTACTAGCGAAGAGTGTTTACATAAAATTTGAGAATTTAATATGACCATACAGTATATTCCCCCATGACATATGTTGGATTTTTATTCAGAAGCTATAGCAAGTACGTTGTTGTAGAAGCCGGTAGACTCAATTATTCTATAGCCTCACATTCTTCCATACACATTCACTCACATGCCTGGGAGAAACGTTCCCTTCTTTTTATGTATCATTGAGGAATAAGCGCGCGACTGATTCGGGTGGGCCAGGGTATCAAATCCCGTCGAGACCGGCAACCGTGACGCCAGGTTTCTTCGAGACCTCTAGGACATGCCTATACAATTGCCCTTGGCAATATACCTACACCTGACTTTTGAACAAGGAATGCCATGCTGGTAATGTATCAAGTTGTGCGATGGATAATGATGTCGATTATGATACTATAATTATGTTATACTATTTATTAATTGCCGTTTTGGTTTAATATAAACATACGTGAATTATAATTGTGCGGATCGCTTAAAATTATATAACATTACTATAATTGGATGAGCGAAACGAAGACTTCAACTTCACTGACCCTCCAAAAAAAATTAGCTCGTTTTTTTTTGTATTTTTGTCTGTTTGTTCGCTCTTCACCGGGCAAACGGCATATGCGATCTTGATAAAAAAAAAAATCGGAGGGGACCTTCGAAATCTCTGAACTTAGACCTGCCACGTTTTTGGGTACAATCGAAGAAATATTATAATTATATTATAAATTATAAAAATTGTATACGAGGATTGTGGTATCATCCCTTCCTCAGTATGCAAAAAAGATCTTGTGTAGGCGTATAGTTAGAAAATGACGAACGCATGTTGTTTTTTGTTCGAGTCGTAGCGTTGATACTAATTATCATACTCATGCTCATACTAATTTGATTGAGATTTTGAAGCGCATGGAACGCAGCCTTCTGACACTTAAATGGCTGTATATTACCCGGGACTTCATGCTTCTGCGAAATGTCCTCCTCCGCGAAGTGCTACAAAACTTACTACTAGGGCATGGAAAATCGTCTGAACGGCCTTGCTTTAGCATTCATTCATGAGAACATGCTGTGATCCATAAGAGGTCTTGAAAGTTTTGTCCTCAACGCTAATGAGGCTCAATATTTGAATATGTAGTAATAGTTTGCTTTGAAATATAAGGAATGTCCATAATCAAGTGTCCCCCCCCCCCTCCCCCCCCCACACACAAAACAAATCCTGCGTGCGCCGGTGGTTATATGCAGGTACGCATTTCGTCACCTCAGAACTTATTTGTGCCATATCCACTTTTCGCTTTTTTGGAGTTAGATGTTTTAGAGTTATTGTTAGTGCTTATTGTTGCTAATAAAAAAATAATATAGTCAAATATTTAAGCTTAAGCAGTGTTTTAGCAATGTCAGTTTGTTCCATATCCATCAGATGACACCATATCTTAGTGCTTATTTGTGTCATATCCAATTTACATATACTAACAAGTGGATATGGCACAAATAAGTACTGAACCAATTATCTAGTTTGATGAAATTTTGTTCTATATCAATAGGAAGTGCTAATTTACGCATGCCCTACAATTAAAAAATATGAAATACCTTTCATCTAACCATTTGAAGATAATTGCAGCAAAAATTGCTTAAATTCAAGCATAAAAAATAAAAAAAATTATTTTGTCTATTTGAGTCTTCATTGAAATAATTATTTATTTAAACCCCACAATAATTCAATCATAATAGTTGAGAACATTAATGGTTGGTGTTATTCTTTATTCCACAAACTTATCTCCACTGAAAATGAAAATTAGTGGATATGGCACACAAATTTTAATCAAGATATCCATTAAGTTGAAAATCGTTGTGCTATTTTCAAATGAAAGTGCTTATATTACGTATACCCTGCGGGTAAAAAATATGTTAAACATTTAAAATCAATAAAATTTATTATTGTAAGAATATTGCAACAAAAATTTCTCAAATTCAACTATAAATCACGGTTTGGCGGTGAATCAAACATTCAAACCTCATTTTCTCCACTTTGGTAAAAGCGGATATGGCACAAATAAGTTCTGAGGTGACGATTTTACTAACCATATACCGGTAAACGTAAAATATTGTAGAGTGCAAGACCCCCACATAACAAAAACCTGTAAAAATACAGCCAAACCTTACACACCCAAAAGAAATGAGATCTAAACTAGGAAACGCTCAGTTGGACGCGTTGATAAGCGAGCACGTGCTATAGCTAGACCCACATTGCACATTTTTTTAAATTTTAAAATTTGCGACGTTCGCTGTCCACAGGGCCATGTTTCCAATATTATTTATTATTGCCAAGGTATTTGGGTAAACCCGTGTGTAAACCTTTACTTTGTGAATAAAATCCACCGCCATCTAGAGGACCTTGACTCCTTGGGAAAACTATTTAAACTCTTTGTTGACAAATCATAGACTGCTTCCTCGAAAGTATTTTGATTACTTCTAGGTGGCAGTGCATTAGAAACTTCGCGCGCCTTTTCGTTGCCATGGCAACGTTACTTTTGTTATAATGTAATTTCCATCTACACTACTTATCGGATCAAAATAAAATTAACATATTCGTGACCGGACGGACATTCTAAATGATTTGGCTATCTCAGATTTTGTCCCCGTTAAGTTTTAGAAAAAAACTTTCGATTAACTTTAATGTAACTTTTTAACTTTTTGAACGATTTTGCCACAAAACTAATGGCATTCAATCGAGAACGAAGCTTGCGTATGGTCAAAATTTCAACTCGATCCGAGCCTCCGTTCGAACGTTATGGCGAGACATACAAAAAAACAAAAACAAAAAAACAAAAAAACAAAAAAACAAACAAACAAAAAAAACAACAAAACCAGTGACTAATTTTTCCGGCAGAGTCAAATGGAAACGCTCGCTTCGCTCGCTCAAAAAAGGGGGTTAAGCTCATCTACCCTTCCACATTTGCACATTCTTTAATTCATAAACGTACAGTGTCCCGTAACAACATCCTAGAAAAGCTTGGCAAAATAGGATTTGCAACTGCCAACTAGTATTAATTTAAACACTAGGAAACGCTCAGTTGGACGCGTTGATAAGCGAGCACGTGCTATAGCTAGACCCACATTGCACATTTTTTTAAATTTTAAAATTTACGACGTTCGCGTTTCCAGTATTATTTATTATTGCCAAGGTATTTGGGTAAACCCGTGTTTAAATCTTTACTTTAAAATCCACCGCCACCTAGACTCTAGAGGACCTTGACTCCTTGGGAAAACTTTTTAAACTCTTTGTTGACAATTAATAGACTGCTTCCTCGAAAGTATTTTGATTACTTCTAGGTGGCAGTGCATTAGAAACTTCGCGCGTCTTTTCGTTGCCATGGCAACGTTACTTTTGTTATAATGTAATTTCCATCTACACTACTTATCGGATCAAAATAAAATTAACATATTCGTGACCGGACGAACATTCTAAATGATTTGGCTATAGAGCGCTCCATCTTCTCATGTCCACTCTGGCGGCGAACGCTGGAAACGCGCTAGTGAGGATAGAATCTACACATGCTATCCTCGCGCGTAAGAAATTAACTAATTGAGATAGGCCTAAGTATTGTGATGTTCTATCGCGCACACAACAAACAGCACCTACATGGAATCTAGTCTTCAACATCATATTTTAACAGAAACTTCATGTCATTTCGTGAAAAAATGCATTGGAGACACTGAAAACGTAATCAATTTGTTAGTTACACATTTCGTACGTTGAATATTATCTGTCCACAATCCACCTACCCACTTGCCATTAGAGTGTATATTTGCTAAAGCCACTTGTTGGAAGATAAGTGACTCAACACATGCACTGATTCGTTATTTCGTGTAAGGAATCTACAAGAAATTACGTAAACAAAACACATTCCCTCTCACTTTGGTAATTCTTCGAGTGGTCTTCATATTAATATATTAAATTCATACCTAGTTGATAAAACTAATTCATTTTTGGCTTAAAACAATCAGTAGCCCTTGATTATATCATAACTAGGAAACGCTCAGTTGACGCGTTGATAAGCGAGCACGTGCTAAAGCTAGACCCACATTGCACATAAAATTTATGGCGTTTGCGTTTCCAATGTTATTTATTATTGCCAAGGTATTTGGGTAAACCCGTGTGTAAAATCTTTACTTTGTGGATAAAATCCACCGCCATCTAGAGGACCTTGACTCCTTGGGAAAACTATTTAAAAATCTTTGGTGACAAATAATAGACTGCTTGCTCGAAAGTATTTTGATTACTTCTAGGTGGCAGTGTATTAGATAGAAACTTCGGCGCGTCTTTTCGTTGCCATGGCAACGTTACTTTTGTTATACTGTAATTTCCATCTACACTACTTATCGGATCAAAATAAATTTACATATTCTTGACCGGACGGACATTCTAAATGATTTGGCTATCTCAGATTTTGTCGCCGGTTAGTTTGGAAAAAAAAAACTTTCGATTAACTTTAATGTAACTTTTTAACTTTTTGAACGATTTTGCCACAAAACTAATGGCATTCAATCGAGAACAAAGCTTGCGGATGGTCAAAATTTCAACTCGATCCGAGCCTCCGTTCGAACGTTATCGCGAGACATACAAACAAAAAAAAAAAAACAAAAAAACAAAAAACAAACAAACAAAAAAAAAACAAAACAAAACAAAACCAGTGACTAATTTTTCCGGCAGAGTCAAATGGAAACGCTCGCTTCGCTCGCTTAATAAATGGGCTAAGTCCAGATTTACAAAACCCAACCTTGGCCGGGGATCGAACCCATGCCTCCCAAAAGACCACCGAGACCGCGGGGTAGTGTATTTGTTGCTGAATTATTGGTGCATTTTTATATTATAATATAGTGAATATCAAATTCTTATTAAATCACCACTCCCAGTTATATATTCCGCGCCCGGCCAGAGGGAGACCATGGGTTCAATTCCTGTTTTTGTTTATAGTATTTATATTGGTATTTTGTAATCACAATAAAACAATCAAATCCCCTCAAGAGTGGGTGAATAAGGTTTAAAAAATTTAAGTATTGCATTTTAATACCTGGGCTACCATGATTCCGAGAAAATTAAGCTCAAGACCATGTTGACTTGTTATTCCCAATGTTCTTTTACATTGGTGTTTTGTCCAGTAATTTTTTATTTTGCATTCTAATAATTTAGGAACGCATAATGTTTATTGTTTACTGCTTTATTGTCTTCACTCTTCACAAAGCTTGAGTGGCTTTATTGTTGTTGCTTGAATTGAAACGCTGTGTGCTACTCTAATATTGCATTACATTCCATATTAGGCCTATTATAGAAAATAGAACATAACTAAATATTTTGCTTTGATATTAATAAATTTAGTCATTATATTGATATTATTTCAAAGTATGTTGGACTCTGTAACGTTGTACTCTGGAATAATACTACGGCCACAAAAATAAGCGGTTTATATCAATGTCTACGTTCACAGGCGCCCGACAGACTATATCCGTAGGTATTTTAATTATAAATGCTGATATAAATCTATACTAGAAATACTTTTAAATAAATAAATACTTGATTTTGAATTCATATTGAGCCACATGATACCTATTCTATTCCCCAAAACCTTATATATTTTTCACTGTGCTTGTGTAGGATCATATGTGTGTTTACAAAGGTATCCTCACTCGGCGGCCATGACGGTGCTACGCCCCCGCGACACTAGCGCATTCTCTAGGTGATTTGAGTCCTCTATCTCAGATTTTGTCGCCGTTGAGTTTAAAAAAAAACTTTCGATTAACTTTAATGTAACTTTTTAACTTTTTGAACGATTTTGCCACAAAACTAATGGCATTCAATCGAGAACAAAGCTTGCGGATGGTGAAAATTTCAACTCGATCCGAGCCTCCGTTCGACCGCTATCATGAGCCAAAAAAGCTGCACGACTTTCCGTTGCCATGGTAACCGTACTTTGTTATAATGTAATTTCCATCTACACTACTTATCGGATCAAAATAAAATTAACATATTCGTGACCGGACGGACATTCTAAATGATTTGGCCATCTCAGATTTTGTCGCCGTGAAGTTTGAAAAAAAAACTTTCGATTAACTTTAATGTAACTTTTTAACTTTTTGAACGATTTTGCCACAAAACTAATGGCATTCAATCGAGAACAAAGCTTGCGGATGGTGAAAATTTCAACTCGATCCGAGCCTCCGTTCGAACGTTATCGCGAGACATACAAAAAAAAAAAAAAACAAACAAACAAACAAACAAAAAAAAAAAAAAAAAAAAAAAACAAAAACAAAACCAGTGACTATTTTTTCCGGCAGAGTCAAATGGAAACGCTCGCTTCGCTCGCTTAATAAATAGAATGTAAAATATCTAGTGGCCCAAAGACTTGCTTTTTGTATACAATGTAGGCGATCATTGTCAAGTAACTATAGTTACTTGTTGATTATATGCCTGTACAAAGCTAATATTAAAACCTTTATTTGGAAGCCTTCCAGCAAACTTTTTCAAGTTTTTCTTTCAAAAGGAACTACATCACTATTACCTGAATGTCCATGTAAAATATTAAAGTTGTAGCCCCACCCGTTTGGTCAGAATCGCTGGGCAATTGAAACTGACGAATTAGATAGTAGTAGTAGCTTTGGGTTTCTAGAAACCCAAAGGTATGTAGCCAGAAACTAACATCCTTAAAGTGATTTTGAGCATGTTTCAAGTCATCTTTTCACCAAGAAGGAATGTTCGTACACCAACCAAATTTGTCATGTGTTGTCAGGTACCCAATTCCCCCTGATTTTGATAGTTTTTAAGTTCACATCACGTTTCATGACGGTTGGGTGACACATCGAAATCACCCCAACTCTGCTTGCTGTATAAGGTGCCTGAGTGTGTAGCGCCCCGCTGCTTGGCTGCGGCGCCCTAACGGGCACCTAGATATTAAAGACACATCTTTAAAACATACTCAATATTAATAAACAATATTTACAAACTCAGCCATCCATGCACATCGTACGCTTTTTACGGTTCAGTATTTTTTTTATAGAAATTGCAATTTAATGTTGCATATTATTTTTTTAAATCTTCATTTGTAACTGTGGCTTATACATTTTTACAAAACTTATTTTGGCTATGTTTCTAATGCAGGTCACCTCCGTAACCAAACGTTGGCAACCCGTAAAAAATCTGGAGTATAGACCATTTTTGAATTACTAATAGTCCAGTAACTATAAAAAAACAAGCCTTAAACTCGTTAAAAAACTCGAATCACACTCTGAGAATCGAAAAGGGGGCTATACGCCCCGGGACCGCATCAGTTGGGGGGCCTCCCCCACAGACCCCCCCCCATTGTACAAGGTCATATACTTCACCCTGTCATACCCGGGTAATTTGCATACCCTAGTAACGGCACTGCAGAAGGTCCATTGTTTGACTCCCGCTAATAGGCAGATAATTTTTATTGTGGACCATTTTCTTGGATTAGGTATGTGTAAACGGTGACTTTGGAGCTGTTCTAGAACGAGACACGTAATAAATTCTAGAAGGTTGTTCCAAAGATTAGCCTTGAAATACTGGTCTCTAGTTGGTCATTGTACGCTCGTCGATTGTGTCGGCGCCGACAGGATTGGCTTGGTTTGTTTTAAATCTTATGTCCCCGACTAAAAATCAGTTTCGTGACAGAAATGGGTAAATTCTAAATAGAAATGTATTTATTTCACAGTTTCATCATTGAGTATTGGTTATATACTCAAAGGTTTCATTGATCGGAAACAACTCCCGTAGGTGAAATTGAATTTTTGGAAATCAATACAGTATCAATAAAATACAGAAAATCAGTAGTAGGGAATACAAATTAAAAAATCCATCCCAGAGGGATATCGAACCCCGGTCTCCCGATTGCCAGTCGAGTGCTTTAACCCTAAGCATTCCCTAAAGTATCATTCACAATCAGTTCTAAGTCGTAAGGCGCAAGGTCTAAGGCGTAAGGCGTAAGTCCGTAAGAAATGCTAGGCGTTTACAACAACCACACCATTTTTCATTGCTCCTGTGTATTGCGCATGCGCGTACAGTCAGCTGTAAAGTTTCACTTGTTCGTGATTGGCTCGTCGTAAGAAACCGTCGTAAGAATTGGATTTTGGGCAATTCGTTACGACATAAACCATACGCCTTGCGACTTGGGACGTGTTGTGAACGTTCTGATTGAAATACATACTCGGCAATACAAATTATTACGCCTTAGGCCTTGCGCCTTACGACTTAGAACTGATTGTGAATGATGCTTAAGCTACCTGGAAGGAACAACTTCATAACATGACCGGGACTACCGAACGTCTACCGGGGTATAGTAGTATCTATGGTCTACCGGGACGATTGAATCGACAATGCACCAACAGATGCTTAGGGGTAAAGCACTCGACCGGCAAACGGGAGACCGGGGTTTGGTGCCCCGCTGGGATGGATTTTGTAATTTCTGGATTGATTTTAAATGTATTTAATGTGTAATGTACAAGATCAAAGATAGCCTATTGGCCTAGTAATGAATGTACAAGATATTCGACAGCAAGGTACTTTTCATTCATAAAACCGCACTTTAACGATTTATGTCGATTCATCTTGTGTTTCTTACCAGATCAATTGAATGTCATTGGGGAGGGGGCAGCAGTGTCCTCCTAGTCTTCCACATGGCACTCGTGTCTTTCGGCAGGTTTCCCACGAGAAATTTAAAAAATGATTCCGCTCTTTTCTCAGAGTATTTTATGCTCGGGAGCGCTCTAGCGGAACCGAATGGTTTCTCTTTTTTCGCGAGTGCTTTTGGAGTGCTTTGACTCACACGTCACGAGTGCTCGAAGGCCCGTGACCTGTTGCTCCTGTCAGTGTGCTGTCAGTGTCGAAAGTTTTTTTTTCTTCTTGGAACAATTTCGACTGTGAAATGATTAGCCATGATCATTCATTGGAACTGTGTAATGTGTTCCATTCGGGCCAGGTAATAATTGAATGGAATAATATCGTTTGGGCCTAGGCTTAGGGTTTCCGCGCATTGAAGTCTCCTGTCTCCTCGCCAAAAGGTTGGGCCTAGCCCTAGCCCTAGCCCTAGCCCCTACCTAGCTCCCATTACATAGGTCTAGTCAAGCATGATGGCTTGGAATCGCCTAGGGCCTACATAGGCCTAGTCCTTATACTAATAGCCTATTTTTTTTAAACATTCCTTCGACGAAAATATTATCTTTATTTTGTCTTAGTTTAGACTTCGTTCTAGCTCTAGCTAGGCCCTAAACCTAAACTTGAACCTGAGGCCTATCGACTTGTTTGCCTAGGCCTAGGCCTGCCTAGGCTGCAATGTGAACGTGAGTAGGCCTAGGTAGCCCTAGGCCTAGTGGTTAATTTCTAAAATAATAAGTGGGAGGACGCTTGACGATCTTCTTCCTCGGGGGATCTTCTTCCTCGGGGGGGGGGGGGGGGGGGGGAGCGCGGGGGAGGGCGAGGTCGTGGGTAGGGTAGGCCCCTAGCCCCTACCATATTTTTTCAAAGTGAAGTTTGATGAACAAGCGATTTCAAGCAAATACAGCAGGGGGTTTGGCCCCCCAACCACAGTGCCGCAGGTAAAATTTTTTAAATCAGGGTTTTTAGAGTGATTTCTGAGCGTTTCAGAAAAAAATACGGGACTGAATACAATAGAGCCTACCGAAATAGTATCATTGTGTAGGCTAGTGCAAAAACCAGAAAACCTTTTTCCAAAAAATAAGTGGGCGGACGTGTCCGCCAACAAAAAAAGAGTGGGCGGACGAGTCCGCCCGCGTCCGCCCTGAAATTAACCACTGCCTGGGAGCCCCTATCCTTAGTCCAAGGAGGCTGACTTTCGATGAAAATAGAATTATTGAGCCTGAGCAGTTTCTGTTGAAGGTGTTCTTGACGTCCATGGTCATTGACCACATTTATCATGCAAACTGGGTTGGGCCCAGAGGGTATAGGCCTTCGAACTGACCTGAGCCCAGACTGGATTTGTCTGCTTTACACCTCGGTCCGGACTGAGTTCAGTTCGGTTGAGAAGCCGAGCCAGCTCGCTCTACAGGTACAGGCTGATTTGCTGAAATATGATTGATAAATGCAAGCAAACATGCGCATGTACGCATATGCATACGAATACATGAGATGCCCTAGCGTCTATCTTTCTTCTTAAATTATCCAATCACAGAGACTCATTCCAGTCCGGACTGAGCTTGTACCACAGCCTAGGGCCTACCTGTCCTGACTTAAAGCTAGGGCCTATGTGATTAGGAATAATGAACTAAGAATGAGATTGAAAATCCAGTCCGGACTCAGCTTGCGTGATAAATATAGGCTAGCCATTGTTGTTGCATTTGGCTGGTGGCACTTTTTTCTTAACTGCTCAATTGTGATCTTAGTAATTGTTATTTCCACTCTTCTCCCTTCTTTTTCCTACTGTTTTTCAGAACTTCTTCGGTTGAGGGAGTCCAACTTTGTTTCATGCAAAATCAACCACATATGGATAGTAGGCTCAATTTGTAGGCCTAACATAAATTTCTAGTGTTAGGCCTTATCTGTGAAAGTTGTTGTGCACAAATGGGCGGCGTTGCCCCAACCCCCACTAGGACTCTTCCCCTGGACCCCTATGAATAATGTTAAATTACAGGCTACCATTATGTAGCCTATTGGGTAGGCCTACTCTTTCGGTTGGAGCCCATCTACTATTCAACCCGTTATTTTTCGAGTACTAGTACTAACATCGCCACGGCGCTTCGCGCCCCACCCCCTTACCTAGGTTGGAGGGGCGTTAAGATTAGTAAATGGTTAGTAAATAGTTGATGGGCCCAACCAAACGAGTACCGCCTATTATAGGTACCAGTATTTCAAAATTTAATTTGTGTTAGTAAATGCGAAAAGTATAATGTATTTAAAATAGCTCTAGCCCTATTTGCTAAATAAATAAATCATTCAAATTAATACTTCCATATAAATGCCCACCATGGCGGTGGGGCTCAACTCGCATTCGGAAGCACCAACTGTACATTCAACAAACTAACTTTAGTTTAGTGTGTGTGTGTGTTAGTTCTAACAACGAGCTTGTCCACCATCCTGCTGCATCACAGCTCTAGGATTTGTTTTAGAATGGCGCACACACTAGAAATTACTTTCAAGTTTCAAATGTTGGTAATTAGGCCCTACGTGCTAGAATTGAGAGGGAAATCGGTGTGCTACTATACAGTAGTAAGACCAAATCATAATATAATCTCTCTAAAACAGGTGGAGCCAGGCACATGCATGCAGCGGTTGATGGGCAGTGTGAAGACTGGAGTAATTCTCAAGGATGTGTCCCTGGAGGTCCATGGGGGAGAAGTGTTGGCAGTGCTTGGATCCAAAGGTGGGCAGGCTGAGGCCAATTCCACCAAACTGACCATGGCTTATTGATAAAGCTACATCACATTGTCCAATCACAGGGTCCTCATTGTACCTAGGCCTACAACAGGAAGTACTTAAACATAATAAAACATACATGATATGATATGATCCTCATGTTGATATGTATTGATATGTGATATGTACGATGATATGTAGACTGTCACTGCAAGATGGTATTTATGTAAAATTATCTTTTGTTGTACATGTACTGGTAAACCTACTATAGCCTAGATACTAAATTACTTATTCCTATTTGTAAACTCATACCTTTTTATTTGAATCTGTTACTTGCAGTGTATGGTTAAGTTGAAAAAAAGCGATGAGCTTAACTTCGCCAATAAAGACCTATTCTATTCTATTCTATTCTATTCTGAAAATAACATAAAATACACACACACTTAGGCCTACATAAAATCTATTACACCTACGCGAGTGTTTTCCGATTAATTAAATTGAGGAATTAACCCTCGCTCATACCTGCGTTAGGTAATGACATAAATCTTGTTCTGATGGTTGGTTCAAAGGCAGCCGAATTGTTGCAGTACTGTTCCAATCTATTCAGATCTACAATGCACCAACAATCCAGATGTTATGCAGTTAACCGTCTCGGTAGCTTAGGAGTAAAGCACTCGACCAGCAAGTGGGAGACTGGGGTTCGATACCACACTGAGATGGATTTTTTTTAATTTCTGGATTGATTTACATAAAATTAGACATAGCTTACTGAGTGCTGACCTAGGCTATTCAATTGCAAGCCATGTAAATGGGGTGGTAGGTGACATGTCTACATTTAGGCCTAGTTTTAAAAGCAACATATTAGAAATGGGATGGTTAAACGTTTTGTGGTCAGGCAAAGGATACCTATTAAATTTGTCTTGGAGTAATTAAACAAAAAATAGTCTAATAGAAATTTTGGTAGTAGTAGTAGTAGTAGTAGTAGTAGTAGTAGTGGTAGTGGTAGTGGTAGTGGTAGTGGTAGTGGTAGTGGTAGTGGTAGTGGTAGTGGTAGTGGTAGTGGTAGTGGTAGTGGTAGTGGTAGTGGTAGTGGTAGTAGTAGGCTAGTAATCTTTATTTAGCACTTTGCTATTTTCAGTACATAGGATTACATACAATAAAGAAGAGTATATTATAATAAAGATAATCAAGATCAGTATTGAACTAAAATCACTGCTGTAATATATGTTTTTGTCACAATTTCAATTATACATTCTAATTGAAATGTTGAAAAAAAAAAAAAAACAGAAATCATGACTAGCATTTTAGGGAATGTAGGCATTATTGACTAGGTACTTGTTTGACCCCTTTTGCTGAAAATACTGGTAGGCTACCTTAGAAAAATGGGTTTCTTTCTTCAAATTTTGTTTTGCCTGCTCTGTGGAGATGCCGGGTCAAGATGATGTTAGTGTGAGTCCGTAAAACTCGTTCTGCATTTTTTACGGAGTCATTAATGTCTGTGTAATGTCAATGGCAAACAAAGTATATTGTTATTGTGCAGCAACTCTAAGAAGAAGAGTTAGTTAGTTAGTTATTGGGGTAGAAAGAAACTATATATATATATATATATATATATACCATGAGGGCAAAAAAGTGAAAAAACACATTTCAAATTCCACACATTTTAACACATTTGTTAATATTTTGACATGTTGACAGAATAATTAGTGTTTAGGCCCTATAGGCATAGTATCATGATTAGCCTAATAAAATAGCCAAAATTGGTATATCACAAGATGACAAAACTTGATAGGCCCTACTCACTATTAAATTTGAATTTGTGTAAATTGCAAAATTTTCCTGTGCCTATGAGTTTTTCAATTTCCACTTCTATTGAACGTATTTAAACTGGAACATTGTATAAATTGTGAGATACATCTGCTCTGCAGGAAGTGGTAAACGGGCGTTGCTCGAGGTGATCGCTCGGCGTGCCCAAGGTCCGACACGCGGTCAGATCTTGCTGAACAGCGCGCCCATGTCGCTGCGACTGTTCCAGCAGAGTTGCGGCTACGTAACGCACAAGTGTGACCTACTACCTGGACTGAATGTCGAGCAAACTCTACACCATGCAGCACATCTCACTATTAGCTCAAAGGTAAATTTGTGCCCTATACACATACCACACCACCTTCTAGTTCTGCATACGTACCCATCAAACCTTTTTGTGTTTACAGTAAACACAAATTATTGTTAAATGATTATTTCCATGTTTTGTTTGTGCTAAAGTCTGTGACTACATGACTATTATGAGTGAGTGACCTTGAAACGAGACGACTAAGTAATTCTGTAATACATACACATATTTTCATTGTTTTGGTGGTAGTGTTTGTTTATTTTTGGTACAAGATTTCTTATTTACAATGCTCATGTTGGTCTTTTACTTTATGAGTAGTCTACTTGGTAAGAGATCAACTTCTTATCCACTTAAAAGTAGGCCTATCCATACATATAATAAGTCCGGATAGTATCATGTTTTGCTTTTATTATTTTATTTTTCAAATTATTATTATTTATTTATTTTCAGTTGCTCTACTGTTGTACAGGCGCGGTTCTACGGGGCGGCCCGACCAGGCCCAAGCCGCCCCTAATTTTTTCTTAATTTCTTTTTTGAGATACCCGGTACCGTTACTAGATTGTGATTTTGACGTACTGGTACTACAAAATGTAGTTACTTATTGCCTCCTTCATTTAGTTATTTTAACAAATCAGCCTTGCAATACATGCGTTCCCAATAATACAAATAAGGCTATAAGCTCATAAAATACATATTTTTAACTTGCACGTTGAAAGAATTTCTTTACTTTGAGCCCCATTTTCCCATATATTTTTTTGTGATCGCGAATATAAATTTAAAAAATTATTGAATACGAGTATTGTGTAATAAATACGCCTTAAAATATCCAAAATTTTCTTAGTAAAAAATACACACTTCTAAAAAGCACAAATTAAAATAATGCCCTGCAGGGTGTCTGGGGTGATCCCCCCCCCCCCCCCCAACGTCGTTCCACATTTTATAGTTGGCTAGAACCGCGCCTGCTGTTGTAGAGTTGGTCTCTTGTCACTAGTACTGTACTGATAGTCTTTTGAGAGAGAATCACTTAAAAATGGAGTTCTACCAGCTGTTTGTAAACCAGTTCAATTTCTCTAAAAAATATACTAGACAGACAGGCATAATGCATACATAGCATAGGATATGAGATTATTGATTGGATGTAAAAATAGTAGGGTTTCTGTTCGATATGAATTAGAATATCGATAATCGCGTATGTGCAATCGATTATCATCGATAAATATTGATATTTTTTACGTCAATCGATAATCGAATAAAAATTAGGCGTATGGGCCTACTTTCTTGCATACCAACGTGGACCGTGGACCTTTTGCGAGTGCATCCTTTTGTTCCTTCTATTTGCTCAAAACAGGGGTTTTTCACGCTAGGGACGTCTTTCACAAGAGCCCCCCCTCCCACGTGTGGCTGGCCGGCCCGACGAGAGCGTGCTAGGTTGTGTAAAACAGATGTAAACAGAATGAAACAGATGTAAACAGATAAACAGGCGCGGGGCGCGGGAGGGGGAAGGCTGGAGCCTGAATGCTGGCGAGTAAACAAAATAAGGAAAGGCCTGCCTTTCCTTATCTCTTCAGTATCTCTATTCCCATATGTTTTATTTCAGTTATCACCTAGCTTTTGACTTCTAGCAGATTAAAAACAATAGAATTGTTATGGTAATTATTTATGCAGTATAATCTCTGGAAGATCGCGAGTGTCAAGGAAGGAGGTGGGGGGGGGGGCATACTCAACACACTGCCACAAGTCGGCGGCATGAACAAAGGACATTATAATTCGAAAGAAAAACTCTGCTATATGTCCTGATAACTTATTTTAGGCCTAATTGATAAAAAAATTGGCATGTAAGTTTTCTGTCTGGGCATGTAAAATTATCTCCAACATGCCCAGCCGGGCATGTGCCATTTAATAAATCTTTTGAGCCCTGCTTCCCGGAAATCTTAGTTCTTTGAAGTTTCATTTCAGCTTTTGTTGTGATTGTCGTTCATTCATTTGCGAGATAGTACTATCATCAGTAACTATTCATGGCAACGATATTTATTACGTGACGATATGAATGAATAATATTCGACATTACTTTATAAGACGACGTAATATTGGTCTGACAGAGAACTGATAATATAATATTATCGTAGCACTACGGAATGAAGTAAAGCAATACCGAGTTGGTGCGGTGTGGAGAGGAATTCTTGTGTTACCTTGAGGAGGCGAGGTTGAGCAATCTGCGCGGCAATTGAAGCCGCCTGGCAACACACGCATGTCATGCAAGTTGCCTACACTGCAGCAGGGCAGGGGCGATGCCTTGGGCTTCGGACTTCGCGCCTTACGCATGTTGTAGATCTTACAGTGGACAAATTTTTCACGGAATAAAGCGATAAATGTCTTGGCTGAAAATATTTTATAAAGTTCTTCAGAGCGAGCGGTTAATTACAAAATTTCGGAAGGGCGTGATTCGGGAATACTGAATTGATTATTGATCGTTTCGGGAAATAGTCGTAGGCTATCGATCGATATATCGGTTATCAAACAGCAACCCTAAAAAATAGTAGGGATGACATCGGGTACTCGGGTACCCGACTCCTACCCGACTCCTATTGGAGTCGACTCCATTTTCAAGGAATCAAGTAAAAAAAAAAAAAAAAAAACTTTTTTTTTTTTTTTGAGATGATAAATTGTATGAGATTGCACTTGTTGTCTCGTTAGCCGGTATCTTATCTCAAAACGTTAACATAACAAATCAGCGAGAGTCTTGGCAAGCAAGCTAGTGATACTTAGCGAGGGGGGGGGGGAATGGCCGGACAGCGTTGTGCAACCCCACTGAACGGATAAAATTGCGGATCGGGGAGTCGACTCCTACCCGGTTCCCAAGGCTCCGGAGTCGACTCCAATATTTACTTCCAAATGTCATCACTAAAAAATAGCATGTTAAAAATAATATAGAGCTATTCTCAACCATCCTAAGAAAAGCACCTGTCTTAAGACATCCTTTTCTTGCATTTTCTTGCAGGTGTCGAGGTATGTGAAACGTTCTAGAGTGAAGCAAGTGATGGCTGACCTGGCTTTGACTCAAGTAGCTAATCGGGGTGTTTCATCTTTAAACCAGAGCGAATACAGAAGACTTATGATTGGTGTTCAGGTTGTTCGTGACCCAAGTAAGTATACACCTGCTATTAGTGGTTATCAATAGGGATGACATTGGGTAGTAAAATTTAAATTTGGAACTGGTTTGAGAACTCAAATTACCCAAGTACCCGGATCCTGTTACGTCAACATGTGTGGAACGGGAACCGCTTTTTTATACTACAAGTTGGCTTGAAGGTCATTGCTGAATGAATTAATGAAGGCCTACGGACTGAAAAAGTTTCCGTCCGTCTCTGGAAACTTTTGCAATAATCGTACACATATAAAGAATCGCGTTGATAACCAGGCAATGATCTTCATTCTTCATTACATTGTACAGGCAGTGTAACTCGTCATATGTAAGTCTAGGCCTACGCGCAGAAAGCCGAGGAAAGCACGCATGCATGTAGCAAAATCTCTCATGACTATCGCCAGTGCTGAAGCTCTCGTCGCAAGATAAGCCTGGGAAAGAAAGACAAGCCCAGGAATAACAATCCAATATGTTGTGATTGCGAATTTTGTAAATCGGTTGATATGATCGCATCGCACATATTGGCTGTGTGTGACTAAGTTGGTTGGATCAAACGCGCACCTAGTTCGTACATGCCATGGGCCCATGACACTGCTCGAGATATATCGCCGCAACCATCTCTCTTGCACTCACTCGTAAGCATGGACACTACTCGCTGGGTGGACGAGCGGACCACACTGGTGGACAGACGAGGGAAGCACGTGTCAGCTAACAACGCCTAGTTGTGTCGATTCGAGTTACTCTTAAGGCAGCGGGCAGGCTCCGCAGGAAAGACCGCATCGATGTAGAACGTAAAATAAACCAGTGAATTGGCCTAAAAACGGCTGCGTAAAATACCCGGATCTTAAAATCAGCTCCGGGTAGTTTCTAGAACCGGGTACCCGATGTCATCCCTAGTTATCAATATGCTCCATAGCATGTTGCAATTTCAATGTGCCAAGGCATATGTAATGTCATTGTGCTAGATATATATATATATACTTTTTTCTTTCTTGTGTTAGTTGGCCTCTTTAGCCATTCTTCTGTCTTGCTACCCAATATAAGACTGCCTCCTTTTCTATCCCGCTCAGTTCATCGGGCAGGGAGTCAATGTCACTCTTGAGGGCGGCACATCTAAAGAGATGCGCTCTGTCTTGGTCTTCTAAATTACAAAGTTTACAGGTGGCCGGTTCGTTGGTAATGTTAAAACGGTGCAGGTGGTGTTGCAAGACGTCGTGAACGGTTGCAAGCCGGAAATGGGCGGTGGCCGTCTTTCTCGACCAGTCTTTGTCTGGCCCTTTCTTGATCTCGGTCCACCAGTTCTTTAGTCGTGAAGTCTCTTCTGTGGTGTTCATAAAGATCTCTTTTGTGGTGATTTGATCTTAGTTTTGACATTTTTGAAGGAGAGAGGCGCTGCTGGTGGTTGCGGTGCTTTTGTGGCACTTTTTGCCAAAAAGCCTGCCTTTTCATTCCCCATGATCTTTCAGTGGCTAGGGATCCATTGCGCCTCTAATAGTTTGTTTTGCTGACGGAGGCTGGCAAGGGAGTTTTTGAAAAGCAGCGATTTCGGATGGAGGTTTGCTGCTTGGGTGATAAATTGGATGGCCTATCTAGACAACTAATAGTGGAGACATGCTACTTTTTCTACTCCCTTCATGAGGCCTAGGCCTACCACAAGCTTTCTTGAACATGCTATTCTTCTCTCAAACACTAGCATCTGTTTCTAACTTGCCTTCTGTTATGTGTTATGTAAAAAGGACATTTTTAAATGAATTACAGTAAGATCTCTCTTATCCGAGTTGGATGAGACCGGGGGCACCTCGGATTTGCGAAAAACTCGGATGGCGCGGATCAATTGTTTATTTGCTCTCGTAGCATAGCCTGATGTGGTAAAATGATATATGACACATGTAATGGATAAAGGAACATAAAATACACACGATACACTTCATACAGGGTATACTAAATGATTTAATAGCTTGTAATTCAAGCTCACGAACACACGTACACAATTAGGCCTACATGTCGTAATAAAAACGTATGTCTAGGCCTAGGCCTAGGCCTAAACTCGACGCAGTAGGCCTAGGCCTACAATGCAAACATAGGCCTAGGCCTAGCTCTCTTTCTCATGTGGGAAAACCTCTCACTACTATGCCCGCGCTGAAGCTCACGACGCAAGATAAGTCTGGGAAAGAAATAAGATAACCCCAGGAATAACAATTCAATGCGTCGTGATTACGAATTTCGTGAATCGGTTTGAAACATGATTGCATCTAGTTCCACAACGACCATCTTTGAACAGCTATGTGTGAGATGGCTGGATCTTTATGCGCACGCGCAGGCGCGCGGCGCACACTGACCTCTATATGCTCAGTGGGTGGCACTGACGCTTACCGGCGATGCGCCCGACGCACACTGACCACTGAACTCTATACGCTCAGTACACTGATGCACACTGCTCGAAAGTCGAGATATATCGCCGATCTATCTTCTTTGCACTCACTCGTAAGGCATGCCTACAAATGTATGCGAGTACATTTAAAAAAGTGCGGCGCGGCGTCTGTAATTATTTTTATGTTTTATTTACGTATTTAAAACTTTAATTTTTTTTTTTTTTTTTTTTTGGCGGCTCGGTTAACACGGAACATCGGATAAGAGGAGATCGGATAAGAGAGATCTTACTGTATTTATAAATTATAATTTTTTTGTTTAGTACCTAACTTACTAGGCTAGGTAACTCTTTGAATTTAATATTCTACCAGACCATTTAACGTTCTGTAGTACACTAGGCATGTTCCGTCTTCAAATTGAACTGTGTAGTTGTGTCCTCCTTTGTAAAGCAGTTTTAAATTTTAATAGCCAAGGCCCAGTTCCATAACATTATAAGCTTCAATTACACTAGATTTAGTTATCTGCCAGTTAGGTAGAGAAGGTGTTCCACCATCTTTAATCTAGACTTATGTAGTTTAAATCCTGGTTGACCATGAAATATTTATGATTTTAATGTTCAGTTGAAAAACAACTGTAAGTTAGCTAATCTTAAGATTAAATTCGTTTGGTGGAACCGGCCCTAAATAGGATTGGATAGAGTATGTTAAATAAATTGTTTACGCCGATATTAGGATTTCCTATCAATGTCCATCCTTTCCCGCCGGCTGTGATGTATTCTGTATCACAGCCCGCAATTGCGTTGTCAGCACTATGCTGGCAACTCGCACATCAGTGTACTCTCAGCCGCTCCGTCGGAAAGAAGCTCTCAAGTCTCTCGCTCGTAGAGAACGCGTGTGTGTTTCTACGCACTGTACTCGCACCTCGCCAGTGTATACGTATACAGTGTACCTGGTAACTATTCTATTGTGTTTAACATTATATTAGTGTATATATTTCACCATTATAATCGCTCTCGACGCCGACGCCCCCGACGCCTGCCGCCCAGCTGAGTAATCTACACGCCTGCCGCCCTGCTACCTTGCCCAGCTCATACAGCAAGTCGGTAAGTGATTTCAGTTTATTGCGCAGCTCGGTTTCCAAAATCCTATAATACAGTCCACTTACACCCCCCTCCCCCCCCTCATCGAATACCTAGTCGTCAGTTGGCCCCCCGCGCCCTACACTAGGTCGCTTGTAGGAATATCTCGCCTACGCGCTAACAAAGTTGGTCCTCCTGGCGCCGAATCTCTTCAGCCAGTTTTCATTGATTCTCATATCATTCAATTGTCCAGTTTTACTTTCATGTAAAATCTAATCTCCCACGTGTCTCTTATCGCAGTCACACGCCTCAGTACATGGTACATGATCCTCGCCTGTCCGCACTCGACGCTTAAATCTGCGTCAGCACCTCGGCTCGTATTCGTACGTGCTTGTAATCCACCTCGGCGCTCATCTGAACATTGTTGAACATTGTTCAGCGCTATCTCGTGTTCTTCTCTCACATTGCATTTTCTATCTGGAATTGTAATCGCACTCTCAGATTACGTTCACACACAACTGCAATAATTATTTTTATAATTATTTTCTTCGCTCTTTCTCGGCTTTCTTAAGCTCACAACATTGCTTTCTCAAAACTTGTGTGTTCTTTCATTTTATAATTTACGAATTATAATTCACTGTCTGTCCTTGATTTTCGTCTGCTTATTACTACTTGTCGACTTACTTGTCACTTCGTCTTACTTTCACGTTGCACTTATTCACATACAACATGTCTGAACAGCAGAAACAGCAAGCCAACGCCTTTGTCAAAACTCGCGAAGAACTGTTTGCATCTGCGCAACGCATATATGAAGCTTTTAATAATCTAAAGCCCGACGACGTGCCACTCTTCAAGCCTCGCTTTGACGAGCTCTTGACACTACAAAATAAATTTGATAAAGTGCAAGAATCTATCATCGTATTCAATTCAAAATTGGAAGAAACCGTCAAACCACTTGAAGTAAGTAAGGTCAGAATAAGTTTCGATGATCTAATATTTTCGGCACAAAAACGTTACATCGCAGCCTCACAGTTAATCGTCACTTCCCCAGCAGTGACCCCACAACCAGTTGTTGTTAATTCAACAAATTCGCTCCCCACCATTAAATTACCTAATTTCAATGGTGACCTCGCACGGTGGCCGGAATATTACGCGTTGTACCACTCTCTAGTGGATCAAAATACTAGTCTCAATGCAGTGCAAAAGTTTCACTACTTGAGATCATCCCTCCAAGACGCCGCCCTTTCAACGATCTCCAGTTTCATAATTTCAAATGAGAATTATGCAATCGCATACGCAACTTTGATCAACAGGTATCAAAATAAACGTCTATTGGCTGCTATGTACATACAGCAGGTATTGGACTTCATTCCTCTCGAAGCTGGAAACCCACGCTTCCCTTCAGCACTTTTTGAACGTTCATAGAAGTTCTATCGACGCTCTCAAAGGATTGGAAATTGGTGATCTCGCCGATTTCCTACTATTATCGATCACACTTGCGCACTTGGATCTAAACACACGTAAGCAGTTTGAATTCAAATGCTCATCGCATAACACGCCCACTTACAAACAGCTCATCGAATTCCTCGAGAAACAAAGCCGCACTTACGAGCTCTGCAGACTTGACCATATTTCTGCTGCAAGCTCAACTAAGCTCAAGCCTACAGGCGCTTCTCAGCCCTTCACTCCCACCGAAAAATTAATTCGCTGCTTGTCGCGAAACCTTCTCCTCCTACTCAGCCACAGCCACGATCGCCCGCGAAAACACGCTCGTGTCCATCTTGTGACGGCGATCACACATTCTACAACTGCCCAACATTCCTCAAGCAGACCGTGGAGGAGAAGTACCAAACTCTGCGGAATATAAAGCGATGCGTAAACTGTCTTGGCAATCATGCTAAACAACACTGTATCTCTCAAGGCTCGTGTCGCGAGTGCCACAGTAAGCATCATCACACGTTGCTCCACTCCGCGACATCGACCTCCTCCACTGTCAGCGCCCCAGCTGACACTTGCCCACTGCAGGGTAACAAACCTACAGTGGGACTAGCACTGGCTTGCCAACTACAGGTCAGTCAGCCCCTCAAGCGCTCTGCCATGCTTGGCACGCTGCGAGCTCTGATCCAGGACAATTCTGGTAGATATCAACCCTTTCGCGCGATCATCGATTCAGGCTCGCAAATTTCTGCAATCACACTCTCTCTCGCAAGACGTCTCGGCCTAAAACTCCATTCCAGCGTCATGGAATTGTTCCGGCATTGGGCACCCCTTCCCCCCGGTGCACGGTATCGTCGATTGTGAGATAGCCTCGCGCTTCAAACCTCATCAAACCTTTGCTGTTCAAGCTCTGGTTCTATCCACCATCACTGGCCACATGCCCGCCAGTTCAGTACCTCTCGATGTTGTCGAGAAATACCGAGGCCTCTCTCTAGCTGAGGATAGATTCAACCTACCTGACCAAATCGACTTCCTCCTTGGAGCCGATCTCTACCTCGACGTTCTCCAAAAGGATGGAGACATAATAATCAGAGGCAGTCCCTCTGCTCTGAATACAGTCTTTGGCTGGGTCATCATGGGCCCTGTTCAAACATCGGAAGCTCCCTCTCACACCCCGCTATCTCTGCTCGCGAGCTCCTCAGGCTTAGACCGCACTCTGCGTCTCTTCTGGGAAACAGAAGAGATAGCTCGCCCTCAACATACGGATCCAAATGATCAGTTATGTGAAGAACACTTCATGTCATCACACACTCGTGATGAGAATGGACGCTACTCCGTCGCTCTGCCCTTCAAGCCCGCGACTTCTCCTCTCTGCTCCAATCGCTCCGGCCACACTCTAGACGCTCCGATCGACCTGCCTGAAGTGAAGACTTCAGCCACTACCCTCGTCACAAACGCCGCAGTCGATCCTCTGCTCACGTGTCTGGAGAAGTTCTCCACACTGCTCCGCGCTCAACGTGTTTTTGGCCAAGTCATACGGTTCACGCGACTCCTGTTGGCCAAACGCAATCGCACTCCACCTCCCTCAGGGCCTCTGCAACCGTCTGAGTTGCAGGACGCTCTCAATCTGTTGATTCGAGCTACTCAAAAGCACTACTACGCAGATGAACTCCGCAGATTGTCCCGCAGTCAAGCTGGATCGTCTCGCCTCGCGTCCCTGAATCCATTCATCGACCAAGTGGGGAATATCAGGGTGGCCGGCAGGATTCGCCATTCCCTGCTACCTGAAGCCTCACGCTCACCAATTTGCTTCCAAAGCAAGCCCATCTCTCGTCTCTCATCTGTGACTCGTTCATAAGATTTCTCTGCATTCCGGACCTCGCACCGTTCAAGCACTAATACAAGAACAGTACTGGATCGTCTCTCTTCGTGGTCTGCTCAGACAGCGCATCCATAGATGTCTGACATGTCCACAAGTTCCGCGCAAAACCTCTGCAGCCCAAAAAAGGCTGACCTCCCAGCAGCTCGTGTACAACCCTCTCGCACTTTCTCTCACGTCGGAACAGACTACGCTGGTCCATTTGCAGTGAAAACCAGCAACCGAAGAAATGCTCCCAGTACGAAGGGTTACTTTTGCCTCTTTGTATGCATGGCGACCAAAGCCGTACACCTGGAAATGGTTTCCGAGCTCTCTACAGAAGTCTTCTTGGCAGCATTTGATAGATTCACTTCGCGGGAGAGGCCTGCCCTCTCATATCTACTCCGATTGTGGCCGCAACTATGTCGGTGCCGCTCGTCACATTCGTGAAATCCAAGACTTCCTCGCCAAGTCTAACACCTCAATTTCCGACTCCCTTGCAAGTCGAAAAATAACCTGGCACTTCAATCCTCCCTATGCTCCTAATTTCGGTGGCCTGTGGGAAGCAGGGGTGAAATCAGCCAAGTCTCTTCTCCGCCGTCTCATCTCCGATACCCCTCATACTCACGAAGAATACGCTACGCTATTCTCGCGCATCGAGGCTGTTTTGAATAGCCGCCCACTCTGCGCTACACCTCAAGACCCGGCAGATGGACCCGACTACCTGAGCCCAGGTCATTTTCTGATCGGTGCGCCGCTACTAGCTCCGCCCGAGCACCTCGAGCCCGAAAACACATCGCATTTGTCACGCTGGCATCGGGTGAGACAACTACACCAGGCATTCAGGATGCCAAGTCTTGAGACCACTCGTTTCGAGCGAGAAGTGAGTTCGAGTCGCTCATTCTATGTCACCGGTGACTTGGGGTAAACGATAATCGGTAGTCTTGGGACCATTTTCACGGCTTGAGTCTCCGCCCCCAACAATCCCATAGTGACCAATAAAAAACTTTGTTACAAAATAAAATCGATCAAAATCACAGCTAGTTAGATTGAAATAATCGATCTCTTTATTATGAAAGCAGTGCTATTTTGTTTTTTGTATTATTGTTGTTTGTTGTTTTTTGAAAGGTAGGCCTAGATATCCAATGTCAGATAATTTTTAAATGTACATTTTTAATTTAAACTTGGTGTTTGATCAATTTGGAAAGAGGTGACGCATGTATTAATATGGGTACGTTAATTTGCCGGTTGCTAGCTCACCGTGTTACATCTATAATTGTATTTACAACGTTCAACACGATTGATATGTCACAATTTTTAACTACCAAATCAATAACAAACTGTTTTGATCGTCTCAAGTCGACAAAGTTTACAAGTCACCACCAAATACCTCGTGGTTTGAAACGTGAAAAAACATTCGTTCCAAGTCACCGTGCGACTCGTGAACTATTGTACCCAAGACTACCGATTTGGCAATTTTGAGAGACTTGGAGGAATTTCTCGACTCAGAACGTGTGTGAGTTGAAACGAGTGGTTTCAAGACTTGGCTTCCTGGACCCGTTGGTCTCGCGAGTATCTACATACTCAGATGCAGCGTGGAAAATGGACCAGGAATAGCCCGAACCTCCAAGTCGGAGACGTGGTCTTCTTGCTTGAAGCCTCAAGCACACCTCTCTCCTGGCCGATCGGACGAGTAACCCACCTGCATCCCGGTCGCGATGGCATTGTTCGCGTTGCCTCTATACGTACGCCGTCAGGCTCACAGAAGCTCCCTTGTACAGTTTTTCATCAGTCTTCCTGTCGCATAATTGCACAGAAGCTCCCTTGTACAGTTTTTCATATATTTGCTTCTAAGTTCGCTTGATCGCTTAATTTCTTGCTCTATCAAAAGTCTTCTCAGACTCTGGATTCTTCATGTTCCCCAATTCAGAGTAATGTGTAGAATTATCCCTAAAATGTTGGCTCATTTTGGTGGCCGGCATGTTTACGCCAATATTAGGATTTCCTATCAATGTCCATCCTTTCCCACCGGCTGTGATGTATTCTGTATCACAGCCCGCAATTGCGTTTGTCAGCACTATGCTGGCAACTCGCTACTCAGTGTACTCTCAGCCGCTCCGTCGGAAAGAAGCTCTCAAGTCTCTCGCTCGTAGAGAACGCGTGTGTGTTTCTACGCACTGTACTCGCACCTCGCCAGTGTATACGTATACAGTGTACCTGGTAACTATTTCTATTGTGTTTAACATTATATTAGTGTATATATTTCACCATTATAATCGCTCTCGACGCCGACGCCCCCGACGCCTGCCGCCCAGCTGAGAAATCTACACGCCTGCCGCCCTGCTACCTTGCCCAGCTCATACAGCAAGTCGGTAAGTGATTTCAGTTTATTGCGCAGCTCGGTTTCCAAAATCCTATAATACAGTCCACTTACACCCCCAATACAGTCCACTTCCCCCTCACCCCCCTCACCGAATCCCTAGTTGTCAGTTGGCCCCCCGCGCCCTACACTAGGTCGCTTGTAGGAATATCTCGCCTACGCGCTAACATAAATAAATGTTCTTCAAATCAAATCTTTTCGTGCACCTTTGCTGTGAGGTTTTCTGACTCTTCTCCTGCCACCATTAGTTTCTACAAGTTTTCCCACAGAGTTTGCAAATTTTGTTTAAGCTGGATGATTCCCATTCAACGCACAAATTTCATTTGCTGTTATCTTTTGGAAAGTTTAAATGTTCAACAAACTTGACAGGAACTACGGTAATTATTACATTAGTAAAAAATTATTTTGTTAGAAAAGATTCAGTTTTATTATTTTTTTATTTCTGTAAAATGTAAAAATCTGTGTCTGAAAATTCCTTTAAAAAGCCTTATGTATTTTTTAAAAAATTGACTGTAGCCTATATAGCAGTGGATCTCAACTTTTTTGCTTTCCCGACCCACTCGATACTTTGAAATAATTTGGTGACCCAATTATAAACAAAAAATGACCGTCAATATTTGAACTCGGTTTTGTTGGGATATGAAGAATAATGATTGTAAAACTGCTGTTGATGTACTGGAAGAAGTTATCATCGAGATTTGTTGTCCTTTAAATAATTTCTGTATGGTCAAAATTTTCCACTGGCTTACCTTTCACTGATGAATGTTTACTGTTTAGTCATATCATGAGATGAGATGGTGTTGCAGTTTGTTTGGTTTCATGGACTCATTGCTGAGAGTTTTCCCACAAATAACACATAGTTTCAAGTGGCCGTCGTTTGTTGTACAGTAAGCCCAAACTAAATGTATCATCTTGTTAGTACCTATTTAATAGATGTTACCACTTTTTTCTTGCTATGCGTAGTTGGTTTTGTTCTATGTAGGCCTACTATTCCATTGTCATCTGACCCACAGTTTTTACGTTTCAACGAAGTGAAACCGAACAAACTTGACATTTTTTCTCATTATTAGAATCACTTTCAGGGGATGATTGCCTTCACTCGACAGACTATAATATGTATACCCTACGGTTTCCACTTGTTTTGCAAATATTTAGTTTTCAGGGCGTAATAGATGTTAAGGCTAAGGGCAGGTAGAAATTTTCTTGTGCGGAAGAGACCTAGTCATAATTTTAGAAATGAGATGTTAACAACAAACATAGTCCTAATGATTATTTTTTATGCTATTCGAATTACAAAATTTACTTCCACTCTTCTTTCCCACCAAATTTTCTTTGAATTTCCTAATATCGTTATGCGGACTTATGCCAACGCGACCCACAGGGGGGTCGTGACCTACCTGTTGAGAACCCTTTGCCTATAGTACTATATATATGTTAGGAAGTGTCCAGTAACAGCCAGCTCTCCCGTCATATGACCGAAAAAGGTTTATATAATATTGCACTAAATATAATTATAACAAACTTGTTGTAGTCGTGCTTCTACTCGACGAGCCCACTTGGGACTTGGACCCACTCAACACCTACCTGGTCATCTCGATCCTGTCGAATCACGCGCGCAAGTATGGCCGCGCGGTCGTGCTGACGATGGAGAAGCCTCGATCAGACGTCTTCCCCTTCCTCGACCGAGTTGCTTACCTCTGTCTAGGGGATGTGGTCTACACGGGTGGCACTCGACTTATGCTCGACTACTTCCGATCTATCGGCTTTCCGTGTCCCGAGCTGGAGAACCCACTCATGTACTATCGTGAGTTTGTGTTGTTCAAATATCTCAAAAAGGTCTAAGCCTATATGTTATTGTTATGTATAATGTACCGGTACCTAAAATTTGGTGTTGGGATAGAAATTAACCATAGGCTTAGAGGTATGATGTAAACTGACAAATTTGAGTGATAAAAGTGTCGTAAAACCTTGGGAGTTATGATGAAGCAGAAAAAGAGTAGCCAAGCCACTTATATCTCAAAGGGAAACTTACATCCCATCCTAACACTACACACTCAACGTAATCCATGTAGGTCTACAGTACCTACCATATAAAAAAATAGAATTTCTTTAAAATATGTACGATATGTGGACTCTATATTCTTCATATGCACGTGACGTTATCTACATTATTTGCCCTAGGCCTACATCAGAGATTGTCTTCTAAGTACAAAGCTACCTTATGCCTGATCCAATACTTGAAGGCAATGTTTTAAACAAAGGAATTACGCTTGTGAATATAAAGAGTAGCCACAGAGCCCACAGAGAAAGGGAATTCTAGTTAACAAAATACTAAATAATATTAAAAATAAAAATATAAATAGGGTTCAGTGGAACTTCGGTCCAACGATCACGGCTGCAATGATTTTCCGTCCCCAACGACGATTCAGTTTAGTTCCTTTCATTTTTTGGTCCATAGTCATACCAAGGTAAGCGAGGTTATTTTCCTTGTTCAGTACTGTCCCTGCAAACTTCAGTTGGAAATCGGGGATGAACTGCCTGGTTCTGTGGTAGTTGTACACAGTTTTATCTTTGTTCACCATCATTCCGTAGGGCTACAGTATTGACAGACATGGGCAGTATCTGATACAATATGTATCTAAAGATACGTATTTAAAATACTTTTGGATTTTAAATACCTCTCCCAAATGTATATTGTATTTTAAATACCCATTTTAAAAGTATTTTGTATCTTTTTATTGCATTTAAAATACAAAATACTTTTAAAGAAATTATACAGATTAAAATGGTAGTTTCGCGTGATCTATATTCATCGTAAATAACATTGTATTGAATCATATCATGCCTACCTATTACTCATTTTATTTTTTCATTTCAATACTCATTTTATCAACTCAAACAACTTCAATTCTCAATACTAGTACACCATACTAGTAATATACATATAACTTGATTCACATGAAATACGCATTCTACATTATTATTCATTTTATACCATGTTTTAGCCTTAGGAACTATTCACTCCCTCTTCACGAAGAGGTGTATACTTGTACCATGTATTAGTCTTAGTGAATAAAGATCTACTCTACTCTACTCTATAAATCTAAAATCGACTCGACTTCTATTATCGACTTACACCGGAAGAGGTAGTGTACCCACCTCCGTATGTATATAAATTGTACCATTACATACATCCAGATGGGGGTGAGTTTACCACAACGCGTTAACGTCGACGGCATCGAGCCTTAACCCTACATTTCGACTATGAAGTATTTGAAAATGTATCTTTTCCAAAAGTATTTTAAGATACTACTATCTTGTATTTTGTATTTCAAATAGATGTTTGTGAATGTATCTCGTGTAGAGATGGGATTATTCCAAAACCGATTCCGGCGATTCCACCGTTCTCTAAGAATCGTTAGAATCGCGATTCCCATATTTTTAGGCCATTTGAGCGATTCCGATTCCTGTTGAAAATATCGACAAGGTCGCACAACGTACGCACTCCCGAGCCCCACTTGGCAGGCCTCGGGCGGTCTCGCATACGACTACCTCAAAAAGAGTTGTTGTTACCACGTTTTCGAGACTCCATGACATCTTCAGCCAATCAACAACACTTCATCCATCCAGCTTTTTCTGAACGTGAAGTATTTATCTCGCACGGTAGGCCTAGTAGTCTAGTACCTATTTTGTATTTCAAATACCCAAATCTAAAGTAGCCTATCTGTATCTACTATCTAGTATTTCAAATACTTCCAATTTGAGTACTATTTTGCCCATGTCTGAGTATTGACCATTCTTCTAGAGCCTTCAGTGCTTTATTCATCTCTTTCTCCATTTCTTCTGCATCCCCTCCACAGTACCACATAACTACATCATCTGCAAATATCTACAGTTTCACTTTATTCCTTGCTTGTATGTATTCTGCCAGGTCATTGATTAAAATAATAAAAAGGATTGAACTCATTACTGGCTTACTGCTCCTTGAGGCACCCCTGCTTTTGTTTGTCTGTACCTTGATCTCCTGTTGTTGTACCTGACTCGTATAAACCGTTGACTCAAAAAGGTTTTTACCCACATGTATATGTTTTTTACTTTTCAGGTGTTAATTTGTGCATTTTCTGTAGCAGTTTGCCTCTCCAGACTTTGTCAAATGCCGCTCTAAAGTCGACCATTACTACCAAGGTTGAAAGCTTTTTGTTAAGCCCTTCCTTGACATCCTGCATGAGATATGCTATCTGGTCGACAGTACTGCGATTGTTGCGGTAATTTTACAATAATTCCCATTTGTGGTGCTTTTCGTCGTTAAAATCATGATTATTGTGAATTTTGGTGTTAATATGTAATTTACACTAATTTCAGTGTTTAGCGGTGATTTAATTTTTGCATTTTCTGGTTTAGATTTGATCAATTCATGCTCATTTTGTGAAATAAAATGATTTGCACCTATTTCAGTTTTATCATCAGTCGCGAACTTCACGGGGCTATTCCCTCTTAAAGCAGCTGTTTATGCCAGTTTACCAATATGACTCATTAATCACTATTAATCACTCTTATCACCTTTTCACTAGTTTTTAAGCGAGCTAAGCGAGTGTTTCCATTTGAATCTGGCGGAAAAAATAGTCACTGGTTTACTTTTGTTTTTTGTTTTTTTGTTTTTTTGTTTGTATGTCTTGCCATAACGTTCGAACAGAGGCCCGGATCGAGTTGAAATTTGGACCATCCGCAAGCTTCGTTCTCGATTGAATGCCATTAGTTTTGTGGCAAAAAGTTACATTAAAGTTAGCCGAAAGTTTTTTTTTCAAACTAAACGGCGACAAAATCTGAGGTGGCCAAATCATTTAGAATGTCCGTCCGGTCACGAATATGTTAATTTTACTTTTATCTGATAAGTAGTGTAGATGGAAATTACATTAAAACAAAGTACCGTTACCATGGCAACGGAAAAGTATTAGCACGAAGCTAGAGCCTTTTTGGCTCAT
The DNA here is from genome assembly GCA_024449915.1 of Sweltsa coloradensis. Lineage (NCBI taxonomy): Eukaryota > Metazoa > Arthropoda > Insecta > Plecoptera > Chloroperlidae > Sweltsa > Sweltsa coloradensis. The sequence continues at coordinate 107,261 of JAMZAV010000228.1, read as the reverse complement.
GATAGCGGTCGAACGGAGGTTCGGATCGAGTTGAAATTTGGACCATCCGCAAGCTTCGATCTGGATTGAATGCCATTAGTTTTCTGGCAAAATCGTTCAATAAGTTATAAAGTTACATTAAAGTTAATCGAAAGTTTTTTTTTCAAGCTAAACTGCGACAAAATCTGAGGTGGCCAAATCATTTAGAATGTCCGTCCGGTCACGAATATGTTAATTTTATTTTGATCCGATAAGTAGTGTAGATGGAAATTACATTTTTAACAAATAAACGTTACCATGGCAACGACAAGTCGCACGAAGCTGGAGCTTTTTTGGCTCATGGTAGCGGTTGCACGAAGATTCAGATCAGGTTGAAATTTGGACCATCAACAAATTATATAGCACGTGCTCGCTTATCAACGCGTCCAACTGAGCGTTTTCCTAGTTTATTTTATAAGTACTAAGTAGGCCTATCCTCAGTTTTTAACATTCATCTTGGTTTTTCAGTTGTTTTTTCAAATTTATTTATCCTACATATACAAGTTTATTGCAAGTTTTACTTATTATTGTATTTGTTGTAATATTAATATTATTATCCATAGTACTTGTGTTTTGCACATTTATCAAGAAATTCAGCAGCTGTCACTTTTAAATAAATAAATTATTAATTGTATTTAGAGTCTACCCACTCAGTTATACAACTGATTTTCAGTGGGGGACTTTAAATCAAAGAGACTAAGCCAACCCTGTAGGCCCCGACGCAATCGGCGAGTGAGCGATAACCAACCAAAGATCGTTATTTGCAATAGGAAATATAGCAATCAGTGGTATGGACAGTGCGAACACCCGCGAATCAACGAAGATAAGCTGTTGAATCCTATCTCACACCAATATACTCCAACCGATTGGCATTCTATCAACATAACCTGATCATGTTTTTAATGATTTGTGTAACGTATTGTTCATTGTAATGTTTAATTGTTTTAATTTTTAAATTGTGATGAATGTGTATTTTACTGTTTTTAATTGTTTAGTCTTAGCTACCTGACACTTGTGGGTTGATTAATAACTAGGGTTGCGTCGATAATCGAAATATCGATCGATTATCGATATCAGTAATATGATATATAATCGATTCAAGTATTTTGATATGATATGATATGATTATCGATTTAAATAGTGATCGATTTTTTCCCGCGGTTTACCATGCTTAAAAATGCCGCGCTGTCGTATCAACGCGCCGATTGGTTGTCGGAGTAGCCAATCGTTTGCTCAAGTATAATGCCACGCCCACCGCCGCCAGTGCGCATGCGCTCGCAGCGCGATACAAGGCGATAACGAAAACATCGCCCGGCCCGATTGCGATTTGCGATGTATTCATACGGCTCGACGTGTTGTGGCGTGAACTTCCTAGCGTCAGTCTGCCAATTATATTGAATTCGTGATGTTTCTTCCGTCCCAAACCCAAGAAGATATTTGCCATTACTTCTGACGCTGCCCAACAAATGAGTCCCAAATGTGGCAGTTTTTTTTTTTATTCAAAAAACGACGACGAGGAGTTTGGGAGGAGATAAGGCTGTAGCTCGAATTTTCGATGAGATCTCGCCACTATCTCTCGCTCGCTAGATGCGCGTACTGTTGGAACACGTAAAAAGTGACACCCGATGCAAGTCAAGACTTATTAAAATATAGTCTGTGTAATTGACATTCAGCCCTCAATTTTATTTTAAAAATTCTAATCCTTAATGATCTCTTGTATTAGTATTGCAATTTTGTGTTTTTTCTGCTTCCTAGGCTCAATTTGAAATTAGATATGATAATCGATTTGGGTCTATGATATCGATATATTTTGATGTGATAATCGATTCAATGCCTCCGATTATCGATCACGATTTTCACATCGAACGGCAACCCTATTAATAAACCTGTTGTTAAGAGATTTATATATCTTAATTATCTGTATACTTGTAAGATTTAAATCCTTATCTGAATTTGTATTGTATAATTATGCTTACTCTTCACTCGACTGTTTTTTTTAGTGTGCTTGTCTACGGTGGACCGCCGATCCCGAGAGCGCTTCATCGAATCTAACCACCAGATTGCTGCACTGGTGGAGAAATTTAAGCTGGAGGGTGGACCCTTCCGCAAGTCAGCTAGCCAAGGTGGCATGATGGTGGAGGCAGACCCATCAAACAAGGTCCCACTTTCTGCATTTGGTAGACCGGGAACATTCAAAGTGGCTGCTACATTATACACGTAAGCTTAAGTTAAAAACAACAGTTTTTTATTGTTGGTCTAGCTATATAGAAATTCTAGAAAGAAAGTATGTTTACAAGACTTATTTTACTTATACAGTAAGATCTCTCTTATCCGAGTTGGATGAGACCGGGGGCACCTCGGATTTGCGAAAAACTCGGATGGCGCGGATCAATTGTTTATTTGCTCTCGTAGCATAGCCTGATGTGGTAAAATGATATATGACACATGTAATGGATAAAGGAACATAAAATACACACGATACACTTCATACAGGGTATACTAAATGATTTATAGCTTGTAATTCAAGCTCACGAACACACGTACACAATTAGGCCTACATGTCGTAATAAAAACGTATGTCTAGGCCTAGGCCTAGGCCTAAACTCGACGCAGTAGGCCTAGGCCTACAATGCAAACATAGGCCTCTTTCTCATGTGGGAAAACCTCTCACTACTATGCCCGCGCTGAAGCTCACGACGCAAGATAAGTCTGGGAAAGAAATAAGATAAGCCCAGGAATAACAATTCAATGCGTCGTGATTACGAATTTCGTGAATCGGTTGAAACATGATTGCATCTAGTTCCACAACGACCATCTTTGAACAGCTGTGTGTGAGAGGGCTGGATCGTATGCGCACGCGCAGGCGCGCGACGCACACTGACCTCTATATGCTCAGTGGGTGGCACTGACGCTTACCGGCGATGCGCCCGACGCACACTGACCACTGAACTCTATACGCTCAGTACACTGATGCACACTGCTCGAGAGTCGAGATATATCGCCGATCTATCTTCTTTGCACTCACTCGTAAGGCATGCCTACAAATGTATGCGAGTACATTTAAAAAAGTGCGGCGCGGCGTCTGTAATTATTTTTATGTTTTATTTACGTTTTTAAAACTTTAATTTTTTTTTTTTTTTTTTTTTTTTTGGCGGCTCGGTTAACACGGAACATCGGATAAGAGGAGATCGGATAAGAGAGATCTTACTGTATTTCATATTGTCTTTCATTACAAAATGACGACTAGGCTAAGGTCAATTTTCAAGTTGTTAAAAATTGATTTAACTTCCTGCAGGCGTTGTCTGGCAGCTACCTTCAATTTCCGTCAGGTGGGGACAAGCCAAGTGTTCTTACGGCTCTTTGCGTTGCCTATCTTCTTCCTACTGCTGTGGGTGTTCTACAGTGGTATGCAGGTATGTTCTTGTATTGGAAATAGTAACAACATTACATTAGTTGACTACGGAGACAGACTGATAACCTTTGTAGTTTGTGTTTCTTAGTTATCTATCATTATTTGTTAAATATAAATATAAATTTATGTTGCATATCACATTCAAATTTTTATTACAGTATTTCATAATCCCCCCAACCCAACCCACCCCACCTCACCTACCCCTATCAATAAGTGAGTGAGATCTTTGATTCTTTGGACTGTGTCATAGCAATGCATAGGCCCGTTAAGCAGCTTGCTATGCTGTCTACAAAGTCCCATTTACTTTGACAAGTGCCCCCCATCCCCGTTATGGTGAATAAAAAATGTATCTCTTGACTCTCAAGATCAGAAAAAAATCAATGCCTACCCTATTAATAGGCCCTACATGTTTTTTTTATTTTTTTTATTACAAAGTGTTTTCCAAATTAGGGCATATACCAGGGTTGCCACCAAGTCAATTTTTTATCCTTGAAAGATACTAAAAGAATCCTGAGAAATCCTTGAAAACAGTTATTCAGCATTAGCGTATTAGTATAACCGCGAAGGAATGTTACAAATTTTCAGGTTTCATACCAAAATATGTTATGCCAGCCTGATTTTTGAGAATCTAGTCAAAATTACGTGCAGACAAACGCATAAGAATCAGAATTTTCTTCCAATATATTTTAACGTTTTACTTTTAGTCCTACTCACCATAACTACCACTTGCGGTAAATGTTAGGTCTATGCAGTCTCTTATGTTTATTTTTACTAGTACCTGATGTTTTTTTACTGTCTACATTGCTTTTTTTGGCTGAATTTAAAAAATGTATTAATTTAATGTATTTTTAAAGGATAGTAGAAAATCCTAAGATTTTGCCCAAAATCCTGTTATCCTTGAGACACTCTAAAAATCCTGAGAAAAGGATAAAATCCTTGAAAGTGGCAACTCTGGCATATACTGTTATACAGCATATTTTGTTTCATTGCCTACTTTAAATTTTTCTAGGACTACCAACGAACATTTTTCAGTAGAAATGGTTTAATCTTCAACTATCTATGCGGGGTGTACTTCACAGCGATTTTGGTGACGTCAGCCATATGTAAGTACATTAGTTGAATTTATAGTAGGCCTATCTGGTTACAGTGTAGCCCTTAGCCTAGGTGCATAATTAATGTTGCATCATTATAAAAATAAGATGGTTGGTTGATTACAGTATATTCTTCGTTCTTGCAACTAAGGACACTCTTGTAAACTACTATCCATTGGCTGCATAAAGCGTCTGATACACGAGAGAACCCCTGCTAATTTTTGGTCTATGCACCTGTTTTGCGCTGACACACAAGAAAAAACAAAACAAGACTACTTTTTTAAATGTAAAATTTGCCAGTCTCATTCAGCGTTTCGGTTTAGGACATAACAATCGCTCAATCATTTAGCCAAATCAGTCGACACAGCTTCTGGCTAGTATGCCCTATATATGCAGTATGTACCTAAAATAACTTTTCAAGACGAAAAGATTTCTTTCCTCGTGTCGCATTCGAGGATAATTCTTCGAAAAGTATTTGCAGGGAGTATTTCTCTGTGAATCAGACGTTTTAGGTGTGTTTACTGTTCTATGTTTCATGCGACGCAATGCCAATAAGATTGCTAATTAGCAGCGGTAGCCGTGACAATGTCAACAATGCCATTGGTTGCAGCACCTACCGCATTGAGTGTAACACTGAACAGTAAACGGGCTCTTAAGTTGCAATGAAATCGCATTATGCACCAACATATTTTTGTAGCCCTTACAAATAAACTATAAAGTAGTAAGAGCGCAGGTGCATAGTGCCTTGTGCATTTTAATGAACTTCAGCCTTTTAAACTAAAGGTTCAACAGAATTGCTCAAAATGCATGACTTTTTCCACAATGCAGCTCTGTATAAGAATCGAGCTAAGTTTGGAGGATAATATTAATAATTAATTAATATTAGTATATTTTTTCCTGTAAGAGACTTACCTACCTATGATTTATATTTTAAAAAATAATTGATATTGTTAACTACGTAATAACAAATAGACTTAACATCCACTGTAGACTACAATACGATATGTTATCTGATGTTTTCTGTTACTGTTACAGTCCCAGCCTATCGAACCCGCTACTACCAGGAGGCACAGGAAGGAATTTACAGTGGGCCTCTCTTTCTGTTCACATATCTTCTAGTTTCACTGCCATTCTCAATCATTTCCGTTGCTATAGCTGCCGCCATCACCATACCGTAAGTAGCTTACTATTTCCAATTATGTCGTGCATCAAGTAACTTAAATTTGATGTGGATTGTAGATATTATCTGCAAGTAAAAATTGTAGCTCTTCTGTGTGCTTTGAGGCTACGCAGATAGTATCTGTGTTTGAGTAGAGTACGTACCTACCTATCGTATTTACATGCATATAAACCGCCTACACAAATAAGCATTTGTCTTTGAAAAACTCTTTGTCAACGCATATAAGCCGCAGCACAAAATGTTGGAATAGATGCATAAATAAAATAGTGAAGAATAATGTGTTAGCCAATTCAAACAGAAGCAATACATACAATGCATAGTTTTATCATGTTTAATGGTTTGCCGCAATGTATTCCCCTTCCCCCTCTCGCAACCAAGTGCGATCAGTTAAAAGAGTAGTCTGCAGGGTTGTCTTCCAGGAAAGCGGCGATCTTTTGTCAGCCAAAAAATTGATCTGTTCATTGTTTTATTATTGTGTAACGCTGGCATCGTAATTTGAAGTTAAAAATGAAGTGCGTTAGGGCTACGCAACGTGACAATTACGAGTGTTACTAAAAATTCCCAAACTACAATTGATAATATACTTACAAATGTACCACAGGAAGACTGTTCAGTAGAGAGCAGAGCAGTTCATTTTTCAGACCACAATGCAGTAGTTATGAACAACTATCTTAGGTCTACTGATAATGCAAATAATCACCCACCGAGCAGGGTAACCCGTATTTGGATGAGCGTAGCGAGCGAAGCGAAGATTCCATTTCACTACACTGGAGAAAAAAATCCGGAATGTTTTTTTTTTTTTTCTTTTTTTTTTTTTTTTTTTTTTGTATTTTTGTGTGTTTGTTAACACGATTTCGGCTAAACCGATACTCTGATTGAGATGAAATTTTATGGAGGCCTTCGAAATCTCTGAACTTAGAACTGCCACGTTTTTTAGCGCAATCGGGAAATTTTTCTTATACAAAACGCAGTTTTACGATTTTTTTCGATTTTTTAAAAATTTCTTCGACTTATAACACCTACACGCTTTATCCGATTGTAATGATTTTTTCACAGAACCTTAATTTTATGAATTAAGATATTCGTGTAAAATTTGAGCGTAATCGAAAAATTATTTCTCATGAAAATCGAAATTTTACGGGTTTTTTCTTTTTTAAAACAATTCTTTGACTTATAACACCTACATGCTTTATCCGATTGTAATGATTTTTTTACAGAACCTTAATTTCATGAACTTATATATTCGCGTTAAATTTGAGCGCAATCGAATAATTATTTCTTATGAAAATTGCAATTTTACGATTTTTTATTTTTTTAAATTACGATTTATTAAAAAAATTAAGTTAATTTTTTATTTTATTTAATTTAATTAACCCATTGGAGCCGACTTACGGAACCGTTCCGTATTCCACGCTTGTGGCCCAAAAACTGACATACGGAACAGTTCCGTGTCCGTTCCGTTCGTCTTTAAATTCGCGCCAAACCGGCGTAGTTCAGTCAATCTCACACAGATAGCAGCACTATATGGAGGCTGTCTCTTTTACCGACTTGATTGAGTTTTTTCCCCGATAAATTCTCGAACACGGCCATTTCACAGACGACTACAAATAAGATGAAGGCCTACAAATTGTCAAGGCGGTGCGCCGTAACAGAAATAGGCTTCTCAGCTGTTGTTTACTTCGTAAAACTGACGTAAAGCTCATGAATGTTACGAGATGGCGAATCTGAAGGCGATTGTGCTGAATTTCCAATGAGCGCGATATATTGTGAGATTCGGGAAGTGTTGTTGATAAGCTTGCAAATGATGCAAGCGATAATAGTGATGTGGATGAAGCCTAGAGTACTTCTTACCAAGATAAAATAAGACGATGACACAAGTAGGGTTAGGCCTAGGGCTGGCAGGAATATAAACTAGAAAAGCAAAGCATATGAACTAAAAACAATAGGCCTAGGCCTTCAATTTTGTGCATTCTTGCGATTTCGGCCCGTAGGCAGGGTGCGGCGGGGTGCCATCCACCGTAATACGGATTTAAATGGATCCGTACGGGCAAAATAAGCAAAATCAACTGGTGGCTCAATGGGCTAAAAAAAATCTTCGACTAAGTAATAATTTTTTCACAGAACAACAGAAAATCTGCGTAACACATGGCAGCTCAATGCACCAATTACGCTCATCCAACAACGCGGCGGGACTTAAGCGTTTTCCTAGTATAGCACACATAATTACTCCAACTTTAGGAGCCTAGTTCAACAAGAAGACTGGGACTCGGTCTTTAACACTGATTGCGTGGAGAAGCAAACTGAGAATTTCATTAGGACATTCTGTAAACATTTCAATAAGGCATTTCCACAAAAATTAAAGAAGCCCCAAAAAATGAAACGCTCAAACTGGATAACGTTAGGCATCATTAACTCTAGTCATACCCTAAACAAGTTATACAAGTTAAAAAATGTAGCACCTACTGAATTAAATGTGAGGAAATATAAGGAATTTAAACAAGTATTTCAAAGAGTAAAGCGGCAAGCCAAGAAAAGCCATTTTGCTGATCGGATACAGTGCTCGAACAATAAGACCAAAACCGCTTGGCAAATAATTAAAGGGGAATCGGGAAAATTACCTCCTCCTCTAAGGAATATAGAGCTGGAGCAAAATGGCAACTTGATAACCAACTCGTTTCAAATAGCAAATATTTTTAACAATAATTTTATTAAAGTAGCACATAACATATTGACGGTGGGTGAAAAGGGAAATAGGACTGAAAATGCACTGCATAAAATGGGAAATATTTCACGGAACTTCTCAAGTCAATCGTTGCTCTCAAAACCCACATCTAGACGGGAGATAGGCCAAATAATAAATAGCATAAAAAATACTACGTCTACTGATATTTATGGACTTAGTGCGAAAGTAATAAAATCGGTAACCAATCTAATTACATTGCCACTCACAAAAATATGTAATACGTCGCTAGAAACTGGTATTTTCCCTCAATGGCTTAAATATGCAAAAGTTATTCCCATTTATAAAAAGGGTAATAAGAAAATAACTGCAAACTATCGACCAATATCCCTGCTGCCCATCTTCTCTAAAATACTAGAGAAAGTAATGCATGTAAGATTAAATAACTATATCGTAGAAAATAATATAATAACGGATAACCAAAATGGATTTAGAAAAGGGAAGTCTACGATAACGGCAGCGTTCACTTTAACTGAAAAAATATTGGAAGCTTTAGATAAAAAGGATAAAGTGATAGGACTATTCTTCGACCTGTCTAAAGCTTTTGATACTGTGAATCACAAGACCCTCCTCCAAAAACTCCATGTGTATGGGATAAGGGAAATACCACTCAAATGGTTCGAGTCATACCTTAATAATAGGCAACAATGCGTTGAAATAATAAATACTAATTTGCAGGTCAATCGTATACAAACTATTCGTTCAAACTGGGGGAAAATAGAAACTGGGGTCCCACAAGGTTCCATTCTTGGCCCAACCATGTTTCTCATAGACATAAATGACTTGCCGACTAATATAAGTTCTGACTGTGTCGTCCAATTTGCAGACGATACCAGTGAACTGCTTACACATGAGAACTGGAAGGATCTGGAGCTATTAGCGAACTCAGTAATTGTAGAGAATAATGAATGGTTTGATGTCAATGAATTGGGACTTAATCATGACAAAACCAAATTGATAAACTTCCATACAGGTGTATCTAAGCCATTGAGTTTGGAAATATTTAGTAAAGGGACTCTTAGCATTGCTGACCAGAATAGGGCAGATTTACTAACTCCTACTTGTACAGCTGAATTTCTGGGTCTTACCTTGGACGAGAACATGAACTGGAAAGCTCACATTGCAAAAATAGTTCCTAGGCTTAGTTCGGCTTGCTTTCTTCTAAGGAAATTGGGCACTCTCTTGGATGAAAAAACTAGCAAATCTGTATACTTCTCTTATTTCCATTCCGTTATGTCATATGGAATAGCAATATGGGGAAATTCTACAGATAAACATAAAGTATTCTTGCTACAAAAAAAGGCAGTGCGTATAGTGGCCAAGGCTGGTTTCAGAGACAGCTGTAAACCTTTATTTAAGAAATTAAAAATTCTCCCTATGCCTTGCACATACATTTATGAAGTCATTACTTTTGTACACTGTAATTTAGAACAATTCAAAAAGAACTCGGATGCTCACCACCTTAATACAAGAAACAAGAACCAATTACGGATACAACAATGTAACTTGACAATGCGCCAGAAAGGTCTTGCTTGTGAGGGAATAAAACTGTACAATTGCTTGCCTGAGGGGTTAAAGGAAATAAGAGACGTAGACCGGTTTAAAAGTAAACTTAAAGAATTTCTTCTGGATAAATGTTACTATACAGTGCAAGAATATACATCCTGCTGAATTCTACTGTTTAGTTGACTGATGTATTGTACATAATTGATTTTCTACCGCACCTTAATGTTATTTGATATTCTGTCTATCTTAAACTATGTTTTTGGATGAGCGTAGCGAGCGGAGCGAAGATTCCATTTCACTACACTGGAGAAAAAAATCCGGAATGTTTTTTTTTTTTTTTTTTTTTTTTCTGTATTTTTGTCTGTTTGTTAACACGATTCCGGCTAAACCGATAATCCGATTGCGATGAAATTTTATGGAGGTCTTCGAAATCTCTGAACTTAGAACTGCCACGTTTTTGAGCACAATCGGAAAATTATTTCTCATCAAACTCGCGATTTTACGATTCTTTTCGATTTTTTAAAAATTTCTTCGCCTTATAACACCTACATGCTTTATCCGAATTTGATGATTTTTTCACAGAACCATAATTTTATGAATTAAGATATTCTTGTAAAATTTGAGCGCAATCGAAAAATTATTTCTTATAAAAATCGAAATTTTACGTGTTTTTTCTTTTTTAAAACAATTCTTTGACTTTTAACACCTACATGCTTTATCCGATTTTGATGATTTTTTCACAGAACCTTGATTTTATGAATTAATATATTCTTGTGAAATTTGAGCACAATCGAATAACTATTTCTTATGAAAATCGAAAATTTACGATTTTTTTTTTTTTTAAATTACGATTAATTAAAAAAATTAAAGATTAAAGTTTATTTTTCATTAAATTTAAATTAATTTTAAAAAAATCTTCAACTAAGTAATGATTTTTTCACAGAACAACAGAAAATCCATATAACACATGGTAGCTCAATGCACCAATTACGCTCATCCAACAACGCGGCGGGACTTAAGCGTTTTCCTAGTTATATTTTTGCCATGCAATGTGTATATTGTATTTTTATATCTGGACACGTGATAGGCTATATATGTTTTGTTTTGTGTAACCTATTAACTATTTAACGAATTGGGCCCAAGTGTCCAACAAATAATTGTAGCTTATCTTTTATCTTACACCCTATTTAACTGCTGTATAATATATAATATGAAACTTGACAACTCGAATGTTCTAATATACTATGTATACCAAAAGAATTTTAAAGAGACTAATAAAATGACTATGACTATGACTATGACTAACTCTACTCGCCGACATGACGAGCTTACTTCCTTGACTGCCGGCGAGTTACTGAAGGAGATACGAGAGAGAGAGAGAGTAGAGAGAGACTGGTCGACTGGTGGGAAGCCTGCGATTCGGAGGGGAGATACTGAGTGCGTGCGCATCGCTTGGCTTCGTGTCAATTGCCGCGCATATATCCTCATGTAAAATGCCTCTAGTAGCCGACAATGCTGCGCGCGCTTTTTAAATAACATACGTATATTGATGTAAAATTGATGGGTTTTTTTTCACGCAGATAAGCCGCAGTCAGTAGTCAATTCTAATTTATATTTTTCTTATCTGCAACCTGTGATCTCTTTTCCAAGTCAAGTAAAACTCAAATTTGCTTTTTAACAGCTGAGGGTGACATCCTTTAGAGTTAACCCATTTAGCTTTTTTGGATGAGCGAAGCGAGCGAAGCGAAGATTCCATTTCACTACACTGGAGAAAAAAATCCGGAATGTTTTTTTTTTTTTTTTTTTTGTATTTTTGTTTGTTTGTTAACACGATTCCGGCTGAACCGATACTCCGATTGCAATGAAATTTTATGGAGACCTTCGAAATCTCTGAACTTAGAACTGCATCGTAGGAAAAATTGATCAAAAAATTATTTCTCTTGAAAATCGCAATTTTACGATTTTTTTCGTTTTTATTTTTTATTTTTGTTTGTATTTTTGTGTGTTTGTTAACACGATTCCGGCTAAACCGATACTCCAATTGCGATGAAATTTTCTGGAGACCTTTGAAATCTTTGAACTTAGAACTGCCACCTTTTAGAGCGCAATCGAAATATTATTTCTCATGAAAATCACAATTTTACGATTTTTTTTTGTTTTTCTTGTTTTTTCTGTTTGTATTTTTGTGTGTTTGTTAACACGATTCCGGCTAAACCGATACTCCAATTGCGATGAAATTTTCTGGAGACCTTCGAAATCTTTAAACTTAGAACTGCCACGTTTTTGGGTACAATCGAAGAAATATTTCTCATGAATATCGTACTTTCACGATATTTTTTACGATTTTTAGTGCGATATTTTCGTGACATTTGGGCCGATTCTGACCAAACGGGTGGGGCTACAACGTTCATATTTCACATGGACATTAAGGTAATGGTTATGTATTGCTTTTTGAAAGAAAAAGATGAAAAAGTTGGCCAGAATCCATAGAAATAAAGGTTTTAATATGAGTTTTTTTTAGGTTTATAATAACAATTAACAAGTAACAATAGAAACTTGACAACAATCACCTACAATGCATTCAAAAAGCACTTGCAAAGGAAAAGTGGACCTACAAAAACTAAAAACTTACAAAAACGCTCATCCATCAACGCGGCGGGACAAAAGCGTTTTCCTAGTTTTAGACATTCCCTGTCTTAAATATGCATTAAATATAGCTTCACAGTTACCTACATCTCATGTACAATAGGTCACTAGCCTACGTACATGAACCAAGGTTGTTACTTATATTGTGCAATTTTTTTTTATTAGTTTTTTCCTAACATGCTCTGCAGACTTTATTACATATATATTTATGTTCTCTATTCTTTCCCAACCTGTCAACTCTTCTCTAATCCAAACTTAATTACCTGGTATGTACTTACTAATTACCGTATTGTCCCGAATAAAGCGCCGATGTTTTTTTCCGAAAATACAATCTCAAAAACCACAGCCACTCGCGTTATTTCCGCGCGCTTGCATTGAAATAGCGCCTGAACATAGGGCCACGCCAACCCACTCGATGCACTGAACTAGGCCGAAACCGTAGGGCGAAACTGTCTGCTAGTCGTCAGAATCCTTGGCCGGTGATCACAATGTGACCTAGCTTGACCTATCTACGTAACGTACGTCTACGTAACGTAATACTGAGTGATTAGAAGAAGATGAAATGGGCTCAAAATGACAAATTAAGACTGCTGATTCGCGTGGAAAAGAAAGGTTCCTCTGCCTTACAAATCAGCAGGGATTGCGAAGGAGCTAGGCCTAGGCCTACGACGTAAACATTGAAGACCAGGAATCAGACTGGTGAACTGTGGTTGACATGTGAGCTTGTGCTTGGCCCTACCCTGTTAAAAACCATAGGCCTAGGCCCTAACATTGTTCAAAATGTTTTTTTGTAAGTGTTTCATGCACATTTTAATTTTCTTTGTTTTTTTTTCTTTATTCTTGAAATGTTTCTTGAAAAATTGGGGTCGTGTTATATTCGAGGTCGTGCTATATTCGGACAATAGGGTAGTAACTAATAACATATTTTCAGATTTTAGTTTACTACTATTTCAATTTCCCCAATCTTGTTCATCACCATTTTATTTTGATCAGTTATCTACAAAGTTAAGATCAACTTATGTGTTTTTCTTTTTAGATTGACTGGACAGAGTGATACAGTGGAGTGGGCCCTTCTGGTAGTCGTACTATGGGCTTGTTACATGCTTGCCGAGCAGCAGACAATCGCAATCCTGATGGCTGTGAAGAGTTCTTTCAGTGCAGCAGTCACAAGCATCTACATCACCACTCTTTACCTTGTCCTTGGTAGCGGAGTTCTCAGGTACCTAACCATCAAAAGTAAGCATTGTATTGTTTTAAAATATTGCAAACAAAATTACTGTAAAATATTGTCATTTAGATCTTACCGTGGGCTCGCCGAGTGGCTTCTGTACCTAACATATGCAACACAGACACGATACGCTGGTGCCTTCCTCAGCCAGCAGATGTTCGGCAACGGTCGTCTGAGTGGTTTACCGTTGGACGCACGCCACAACTGTTCATCCGTTATCCCAGATACTTTCTCATGTCGATACACCGACGGTTCGGCATTCCTTCTCGAGCGTTTCGGGCGCGAAGATGCAGACAGTGTTGCCGAGATTGTTGATGTCGGCATGAATGTCGGACTCTCACTGGCCTACCCCATTGGCCTCATCTTGATCAATTGCCTCTTGTACCTTGTACCATTACCATCCTTCATTAAGGCAAAGTTCAGAGAGTGAATAGTAAAACTGGAATTCCAATTCACCAAATTATGATATTTTTCTAAAGCAAAAAATGAAAGCTTGGGTTGGCTTTAAATTACTGTCCCCCTATGAAAATCAGTTATGTGGATGTGACTGAGTGGGTAGACTCTAAATACAAATTTATCTTATTTAATTTATTGCAATTAATCACAATTTTTCATTTTATTTTATTACAGACATCTTAGTTGTATAAGCATTGCTTTTCAGTCCCATTGGAGTCTTACTGTAATCAATTCAAGTTGACAACATTGGTTGGACTGTGTCTTACATAAAATACAATTTAAGATGTAAGTGAAGTACATAGGCATAGATAAAAAATAAAAATTACAAATTTCAGTAGTTTAAGACCACACTACTCAGTACTGTTCTGTTTCAGAACAAACTTTGCACGCATTGCATAATCTTGGGTAGCCTATGTACGGGTATGTACTTGTAAGTTTTAACTTGCCACAATGGAAATGAGTTTCTAACCAAGTCTATATCTTATGATTACAGTAGTACTAACAACACGATTGTGTAGTACAGAACTTGTACCTAAGTTAGTCACCATCACTGCTTTATACGCTAGTACCTATATAATTAGTAAGTTTCTAGAGGTTATTAATTTAATTTGTTAAGGCAATGTAATTGCATAGCATTAGATTTAAAATGACCCTCTTAAGTACGTATGTCTAGTTTTCACTATTTTATATATTTCCGAGTATCAAACATCTCGCATAGATCTATTCAAGATATGGGGTGGGGACTGTTTGGTAGAGGTTCATTTTACAATTTAATTGATATTAAGTTAGTGTAGTGTACAGCACTCGTTAATTCCAAACTGCAAAGGTTGATTTTACGTCTCAATATCAGACTCTTTGACGATGTCAAAGTTAACTACAGATAACTAACCAACTAGGCATACACATTATAATATGATCTTCATATGTGTTCTGCCTTCAATAAACATTTCAGTTTTGTTATTGCAAACATCATTCATTAGGTCAGCCTTAGTTCCTCTTTTTTGTCATCAAACTTGTAACTTGAAACTTTTTTAGTTTGGATTAGAGAAAAGTTGACAGGTTGGGAAATAATAGAATATGATAAAAGTAAAACTGAAACTGTATTGGTGTCTACCTAGTTTATTGTGATGTCTCTCAAATCTCTATCTTTGTTTCTGTCTGTAGTACGTAGTTGTTGTTCTGTATTACCCCATTCATGTTAGTGGTACTAGCATTCCTCATGTTAGGAATGCATGTTGAAAACTCTTGTTGTTCCAACCTGTATCCATTTACTCAACAAATTTTACCCGTGTAACCTACCAAACCATGTTGATGGCGTCAGCGCCAACGGGGTTAACTTGGTCCACTTGAAAATTGAAGTATCCCACTGAAAATTATGTATGTGACTGTAAGTCGAGTATTACGTAATGCAAATTTATTTATTTATTTAAGAGTGCTAGTATATAATATAACTAGGGTTGAAGCAGAAATCTTTATGAATTTAATGTTCTTTCCTTTCTTTATTTTCACTTTTAATTTCTTTGGAAATTGATATTGTCCTCAGTTTCCTAGTTTTGTAAACTTACTTACGTTATTGACATGTTCATATTATTATTCTTTGATTGATTTCCCTCTTCTCTACAAGCTACTGTTTGCAGTAGGACCTTTAATTGTCTGGGACAGTCAATTTAAGTACTATACTATTCAACATTTATCTACTTTATTATATTTTTTAGTTTATCCAATATTTTTAATGTTATAATTTATTCCTAGGTCAGATACTTCAATTTTATACCGTACAGTGTTGTTCAAATCTTATCGCTTTACAAGTTTTCTTGATTGATAACCTCTCATGTGTGTTAAAGTTCTGGATTTCTCCACTATCCGACCTCTACACCATAATGTGAAGATAATCCAGTGATCTTATACTACCTCCAGAAGTTCAAATCAAATTATCGGCCATCAAACAAGTGATACTGATTCATTTAATTTTTTAATTTACTGTTAACACATTACATCATTTTGAATCATTATGATAATATGGCCACATGGTGGCAGAGGTGGATTTATATTTATTGGGGCCATGGGGACATAATTATGGGGGAAAGCGATTTGCGCGTGCAATTACTGTACATCCGCGGGAAAGGGACCAAGCACGGGGGGCATAGGGGCTAAATAACGCCACAAACGAAAATGTTTGAAAATCAGGTTTTTAGAGAACATTTGGTGCGTTTTAGAATAAAGTGGTGGGCTGAATGCAATACCGAAACAATGTACTGTAGTACAATGTAGTTTGTGTGCGTCAATTTGTTTTGTCGTCATGTTGAGATAACAATTCACAGCATACATGGCAACACACAAACAAAACTGTGTGTGTGTTTTCAACACATACATAATATAAGCAGACACATTTCAGAAGCAAACTGATGATATCTGACAATGTAAAGGAAAGGTGTTTTTTTTACTGGGAGTTTTTAAATAAGATCTAAAAATACACAATACAAAACTTGTATTCTATGTATGGCATAGCTCCACTGGGGTACATTGGTATATATGTATAATGTATATATTATATATACTATAGTTTAGATTGGAGAAGGTTGACGTTGAAAGCATAGAGACTAGCCACCGAAGCGGGCAAAACTTTCACCTGCTGATGAACGTGCTAATTAGTTGTACCTAATCACGACGCGTTTCGTCCTTCTGGGACTCTTCAGGCGGATGGTGGTCACTAAAAATCAGCTAGCTACATGCAGCTATATACTATATATTTCTAAGGTCAGAATTCGGGGGGCCCCTCAGCCACCCGGGGCCCTGCTCCTGCGCGCATTGCGCGTACCTATAAATCCGCCTCTGCATGGTGGTGGTGTAATGATTATCCCCAAATTGATTGAAAATTTCCTCAATATCATGTTTCACTGGTAAGGCACGACCACGAGGCAATGTAGTGTTTGAGAGGAGAAGCAGATAGAGATATTTGACCAGGGATTCTTCTGGAAGTTGAATAAACAACAGTGAACAACACTTTTGAATATGATTTAAACTGTTCACTATTGCTTTCAATATGTAGCCTACCATGAAAAAGGAGACCTTTTATATTGCTATGTAATTTAATAATTATGTTTTCTATTTGTAATACGCAATGCCAATTGCTTAAGATTTT
Source organism: Sweltsa coloradensis (assembly GCA_024449915.1). Taxonomy (NCBI): domain Eukaryota; kingdom Metazoa; phylum Arthropoda; class Insecta; order Plecoptera; family Chloroperlidae; genus Sweltsa; species Sweltsa coloradensis. Next base: position 89,842 of record JAMZAV010000228.1, on the reverse strand, counting down.
TACTATTATGCAAACCGTCCCACTTTTTAAGTTTTAACTAGTTTCATAGACTTTCTGTATTATTATCTATACTACCTGGCCCTGTACCTGTATTGAAAAACAGATACAGTACAAACAGGAACAGCCATTTTAAAGATGTCATTGTTTGTACTTTGTTGAATACGTTTGTGTATGTTTGTGTTTTCCTCCACCTCTATATCATATGTTAGGAAACTAAACAGCCACTTGGCCCTCAGGTCTATCTTAATAGACCTGATTAGTGGTGACGTCAGAGCTGACTTCAAACAAACTTGACCAATCCGAACCCGTCCCTTGCCGGACTCGACCAATCACATAGCGGTATCAACGATTGTTTGGGAGTCGGGCAATGGTTTATAATGGGGCCGTGACATCACACTAATAGTGTCTATAATAGCTTCAATTTATTTATTTACTATCTGTTACTTCTGTGCATACTTATACACTGCACTAATATATTACGCGATGAAAGACTTTTATGACAGTGCTGCGAACAATGAGTTCCCGTACATGTTGATGATGAACTTGACTACCTATTGTAGATGAGTGAAACAATTTGCCTATTGTGGTGGCACTGGAATTACACCAAAGGCTAGAAACAAAAGTATTTATTTACAAGAAGACTGATGATATTGAAATTTTATCATCCGTCCAACGAAAATCTGATTAATCATAATACCTACACATAAATAGTATGGTTGTAAACTATTTTGTAGACTTTTATAGTCAAATTGAATTTTGTTTCTATATAGTAATGTTACGTTATTGCTTTCAAAATGTAATGAAGATAGTACTATTTGATATAGGTACTGTATTAGTATTTATTTATTACAAGTTTCTCTTTTTTATACTTACATGTATTTTAATAAACTGAATTCGTATTTTCAAACACTTGTTATTTCTTAATTCATGCGCAGCCAACAACACATTCATTACCAAACCAAAATAGATAAGTTGTATTCTCATTAAATAAGAATAACCATATTAGTGTTTATAATTATTTACTTTTCCACTTCCCGTCACAAGACAATGATGGCCATCTGAAACATCCCAGGTAAGTATTTTTAATGTGGAAAAAGTTATATATTAGATTCAAAGTGAGATTATACCATGTATGTATTTGTGATTAAGTTTTTCATTCACAACAAAGGTTAAGTATTTGCCAGTGACATAGAAGTCATTTTGTCACGTCCTATGCATCTCGCTAAGAATTGACCAACCCTGTATTTTTACCAAAGGACCCTCCTCCCCTGCCACAAATTACCAAAAACAACCTTTCACTTGTTTTTTTTAAATGCAATTTATTTGGTAGTGCCAGTGTTTGTTAAATTTGTTTGAATGAGGAATAAAAGAAACACACTATTGATTGCCATGCCACGGGCCACATACGGCCACAATGATAATATTAATGTTTATCAAATAACAATGTATTGACAAGAGTACTTCTGAAACAGCCAACATCTAAAAATTTGTATAAAATTGTATAAACATGTTTCCCAGCAACAAAATCACATTGATTGAATTGTCCCTTTATACATGCAGGGCTAAATACTAGGTAATCAATGTTATTTTAGTATGTATCTTTAAAGGGTTAGGTGCATAAATAAATCCTGTAACAGCAATAAATAATTTCAAGTATCCTTGCAGTAGAGAAAATTTTTAAACATGCCGAAACTCACTGTAGAAGAAAAAAAGAAAAAAAAGGCAGAGAAGAAACTTCAGAAGAAATTAGCTGCAGAAGAGAAAAAGAAACAGCTAAGAAGGGTAGGTAACTTGATTTATAATCATCATAATAGTACACCTAGAGATACAGAATAGGGCGTATTATGTGGGCTAGACTTAGCCTAAGTAACAAAGTAATGTTTTTTTTCTTTGGCACCTCTCTCCTGTCTCTTTTTTATGGAATGGTCGAGTGGGTTCTTTGAACTCTATACTCCCTTCCTTGGAGAAGCGGAATTTAAAGGAATCTATCACTTTATTTTTAGCATAGCTAAATTAATTATATGTTAATATTTTCATGGTCGTGATGCTTATACTTGCAATAAAGTCGTACTTCTTGTTGTTTATAGGACCACCTTCAGCGGGAAACTGAACATGTTGAGCTAAACCTGAAGACTCTGAAGAAGAAATGGAGAGAAATACTTCTGAACCTAAAATTGCCAGAGCTCAAGCAAGATGTGGAGGTATGTGTACGGTTTAGACATTCAGGAACCGACCATTTGATGCACTATACTGATACATCATTAAACCATCAACTCACAGGTATCGGTATCAGGATGTTGTATGTACTGATAAATACATGCATAGGTTTGGGAGTACCAAGGAAATGATGCAAACTCACTTTATCAACAGATCGTCGATTTTTTTAAAAATCGCCTGCAAGTTGATTTTTGGTGGAGGTGCCGGGTTAGTATTCAATATTAGTGGGTGCCGGGTCATGAACTTTCAATCACCCTATCCACATTCCACAGGGTCACGATAAAGATTACGTGACACCCTTGCCTTGAGAGATTATTCGTTATACCAATACATTGGCCTAGCCTGCTAACAAAAACTGCATATAAATCAGACGTCGTGTTCACTTTTTATCAAAAGACGTGACAACACGCACAGACGGATGGACAGAAGAGATTCTTATAAGGTGACCAGACGTACCGGTTTGACCAGGTACAGTACCGTTTTCAGAACACTTGTACCGGTGTCCCGAGAGACTCATTAAAATGACGTAAGCCTATTTGTACCGGTTTGCAATTTTGGGGAGAAAGTGTCCTGGTATTTTCTTAACTATACCGTACATGAAAGGATGTATTACTTTAAAAAATACACTCTAATAAATGTTAATAGTAAAAACAATGAAATAGTTCTTCCACTTCCAAGAAGATAATTCATTTTCTCTATGGGTGTGCGAGTATTATTAATGATTTTGGTGGAGGTGCCGGGTCGCGCACGTGTTTGAAAACGTAAAAATCGTTAGCCTTATATATTTTAGGCGCTACCTTACCAATGCTGATTACTTAGCCATAATAGTAACCAGAGTCTTTTGATACACATTTATATTCATTTTGGAAGGTTTGAACTATTTTTAGGCACAAATAATAAAAATATGTCACTATATTATGTAATATCACTCGCTGAATGTCATAGCCTAGCCCTAATATTTGTGCTTGATGCTTGATCATTAAAATGATCTATAGATTACATTTTAAAATCAATTAGATGTTACTCTGTCTTCACGTTTGGAGCCTACATTTAGGCTAACATCAATAAATAAAATTAATATTGTTCATAATAAAAAAAATATAGTCGAAGAGCAAAATAGTGAAATTAAAAAAAAAAAACAGACGAAGTACTCGGACTCGAATTGGACTCGCACACAACTAATTTTCTCTGTCATTATTTTGATTTTGTTTATAACTTAGATAATGGAAAATCAAAATGTATCAATCTCACAACTGAACTATACGTTTTTGATTAATTACATACCTACACTTATTATTTCGTTGTAAAGACAAAGTGTATTAAAAGTTTAACTATCCATATTATACAAATTAATTGCATTTTCAAATTATCTTTATTCTTCTTGATTAGGCAATTCATTAGCATGAATTATGATACCCTCATCAATACATTATTATCTGGTTAATGTTTGTATTTTGTTTTGTTCTATCATTTTTGAACCTCTAGATAGTGATTTTATGACTAAAAAAATGTTCACATTACAACCGTATTTAAATCATATTTTCATGTCAGAAAGCTATTTACTGGGCATTTGACTCAAATATATATTTTTTAAATCGCCTCTGGTGGCTGGTCGCTTTGCCCCAAACCCCAAAATGGTCCGTGGGGTACATATGCTTACACTTAAGTAATTGTCCCGGTTTGTAACTTTCAAAATATGGTCACTCCCTAAGTGGCAAAACCTCGTAACCTCGTATTATGCATATACGAGGTTTTGCCACTTAGGTATCGATATGGGAGCTTCGCTCACAAAATGATAATGTTGTAGGACTAGAGGATTATAATAATTGAAAAGTGTGACGCGTATGTGAGAATGTAATACCATAATCATGACACCGCCCAAGGAAACAATGGCTGGTGAATGGTGATAGCGTCAACCATCTCTGCCAGTGGCATACAGTATACAAATACAAGGGACATACATGATTTCCATCAATTTCTATTGTCCCCCCAGTACGTTATTTCGACTTATTTGGATGAGCGAAGCGAAGACTTCAATTTCCTTAGGTACACTGAGAAAAAACCTCAGGTGTTTTTTTTTTGTCTGTCTGTTCGCTCTCTACCGGGCAAACGGCACATGCGATCTTGATGAAACTTTATGGGAACGTTCAAACACTGAACTTACATATTATGTTATGATTTTGGGGACAATCGAAGAAACATTTCTTATAAAACTCGTACTTTTAGGGCAACGATAGGTCAATATTATTTCGCGGCTGGCACAACGAGGCGTGTGTCGGTTCTCGGTCTCTTTCGGACAAGCAGTCGGTCGCCTCGCATTGTTGAAGGCAGACATCACTCTTGCTCTTGTCTTGATAATGACGACAAAACAATGACGACAACGAAACAGTAATCATTGGACAAAAATAATCAATCATGAAAGCTCATCCATCAACGCTGTTTTCTTATAAGTGAGCCCTACCCATGGTGGTATATAATGGCCTACTGCGCATGCGTTCACAGATCGTACAACCCTCCATGCAAGCGACCGTAGAGCGGAGCGCGGGAGATTTGTTGAACGTCTTGCGGGCCGCTTGCACCAACCAGCCTTGTTTTAGTGAAATGAAACTTTCTGTTTTTATTATGATTACATACTGTTTTATATGTTAAGAAACATAATTATTACGGGTACAAAATGCACTGATTAATTCCATAGCAAAATAACATAACGATAGGGCCTACCTACTTTGTGGTGACATTTAATTTTCTCTGAATCTTCGATCTCCAATTATCTCCATTAAATTCTTTACTCCTAGGCCCTAGGCTTCTTTATCTCAAATATCCTCATCCCGCATTCGGTCTTATCTGGTAGGTACTCAATTATAAAAATATATTAATCAAGTTATTAATGTACAATATATGTTGGTACTGTCCGTGATGTTTGTGTTTTGTGCAGACAATGTGGCACAAGTTCGACCGCGCGTTGGATCTGAAGAACTACATCATCAGCTGTTTGTTGGACGAGATCGATCAAGATGAACTCCAGTACAACACCAACTTCGGAGCCCACGTGGAGGCGATCGACAAACTCCTCGGTCGGTATAGCCTAGTCGGCCATAGGGACCAGCTTTCCATGACGACCGCGACGTGAGAAGCCCTTTTCCTCCCGCTATCCGTGGCTGGTTCCTCCCGTCATCCCCTAGGCTATAGAGTGGTGCAACATGACCTAACGATCCACATAAACTCAAATAAACCAAAACCAGAAATATCTGTTCTGGGTTTTGGAAAAGTTACCATTTTGCCTTCCTATATTTGTTACTCATGGAGACCGTCCAATCCACAGTGTTATTTTTGTCAAGTATTTTAATGTTGTGTGTTTCCAATGGCCTATTGAAATATTATTTATAGTGGCAGGTACTTATAAAACATTTTTAATTGTTCAATGTTTAATGGTTAAATACAACAACTTGATGTTAAAAGATCGCTGGAGCAATCAATGAACTCGATGTAATATTATCCTTCTTTTACTCTTCACTGTTTAACTCTGTGAAATCAGTTGTTTTCATAGACTAGTTGAAACATTTGTCATCCTTGCCTTTCAGTGCAGATCGTTTTTTAAAAGCTAAAAGGAAAGGTATGAAACTCTTCCCCCCTCTTCCCTTCCTCTACCCTTGGCTGGTTCTTACCATAGAATTTCTCACCTTATCTCCTGGGCTAGAGTGGCGCATTATGACCGAACGGTTGACGCACCTTTAATCCAAATAAACTAGTATGGAGTTTAATGTTGATACCCTACCAATAATTTAATTTGAAGTAGACAAAACTTTGAGCAATACATATTTGGAAATAATTTACAATAAATCGTGGGAAACCTGCCCAGCGTGCAATACATGTTCCTCTTCAGCAGATGTCTAATTATAGGTATATTGGAGTTGGGGTGCAATATGTGCAATTGTGTAAAGTATTTGTGGACCATGTTTTAAATGATTATTTTCCTTTGTTTTCACTTTCAATCAAAATATTTTTGAACATAACCTTGTTTGGTCACTTCAAATCATTCTAGGGCCTAGGGCTTTGTTATGCGGGTCCGTAAACTTGTCCCCCCCACCAAAACATTTCGTCTCAAAAACATGTTCATAATTTTGCACCAATTTTGCACCATTTTGCACCCAAGTACCGAATTTTGCACCCCAATACTTTCGGAGATACGGCCATTTCAAAAAGGGGGGGCTAAGTTTACGCTGACCCCCCCTTATGCGAATTTCGACTCAAAACCAAGTGCATAATTTTGCACCATTATGCACCTTTTGCACCCAAGTCCCAAATTTTTGACCCAATATTTTCGGGATACGGCCGTTTAAAAAAAGGGGGGGCTAATTTTTACGCTATCCCCCAAATTTTCGAATTTAACTCAAAACATGTGCTAATTTTGAAATTATGCACCATTTTGCACCCAATCCCGAATTTTGGGACCCTAATATTTTTCGGAGATCGGCCTTTTAAAAAAGGGGGGGGCTATTTTTACGTACCCCACTTTTTTGCGATTTCGACTAAAAACCAAGTGCAAATTTTGCAAAATTATGCACCCATTTTGCCCCAAGTCCCAAAAAAAAATTTTTTGCACCCCAATTTTTTCGAATACGGCCGTTTAAAAAAGGGGGGGCTAAGTTACTATCCTCCTAATGCAATTTCAATTAAAACTATGTGATTTTTTTTGCACCATTATGCCCATTTGCACCCAAGCCCCCAAATTTTGCACCCCAAATTTTCGGAGATACGGCCTTTTTTAAAAAAGGGGGGGGCTAATTTTTGGGTCCATTAACTTGGTTTCCCCCAAATGAGACTCGAACCGAAATAGTCTATTTTTTTGCACTATTTTTGCATTTTTTTGACCCAAATCAGTTTTTGACCCCCCCCCTTTTCGCAGCTTTTCCATTTAAAATTGGGGAGCCAATTAAGGTGGTCCCCCATTTTGGGAAATTTCGAACCGAAAATAGTCTCTTTTTTGGGGCACTTTTTTTTGCACTTTTTTGCACCCAAACTAGATTTTTCCCCCCCCTCCATTTCGCAGCATTTGCTTTCAAATTTGGGGGGCCAGTTAATGGGGGCTCCCCCACTTTGGGAATTTCGTCCCGAAAATGTCTTATTTTTGCACTATTTTTACATTTTTTTGCACCCAAATCCAGATTTTGCACCCCCCCCAAATTCGCGGCTTTTACATTTCAATTGGGGGGGCCCAAGTTAATGGTGGCCCCCCAATTTGGGAAATTTTAACCGAAAATAGTCTCATTTTTTTGAACTTTTTTTGCACTTTTTTCCCCAAGACTTTTTTGCACCCCCCCAAATTTTCGCAGCATTTCGCTTTTTCAAATTTGGGGGGACCCAATTTAATGGTGGCTCCCCCACATTGGAAATCGCAAAAATACCCCCATTTTTTTGCACTATTTTTTCCCCTTTTTTTGCACCCAAAATCAAATTTTTGCACCCCCACCATTTCGAAAGCATTTCACTTTTAAAGGGGGGAGCCAATTTAATGCTTTTTTAAAAATCATTTTGGAGAAGGGGGACCGGGGCCCTCAAAATTGCACTAATTATGCACTTTTAAAAATGACAAGTCCTGATTTTTGCACCCTAAACTGTCGATCTACGGGGGGGTGAAATAGGGAATAAATTTAACAAATGAATTCGTTTTAATAAGAAGTAAACTTTTTTCTAATGTGAAACGGAAGTCCAAAAAACAGGGCTTTAATAAGTGCAAAAATTTGCTTCTAAAATAGCTAAGGCTGTTTTTTTCCCCCCCCCTAAAGTATAAAAAATCAAAAGGGGGGAAATTAAAACAAATAAACAAATTATAATTCAAAATACAAAAAAGAAACGTTTTTTAAAAATACTGTAAGTCTGAACAAAGAAAAAATTTACTGAATCTTAATAAGCTGAAATTTAAAAGCACTCTAAATTGCCAAATGCTCTTTTTGCCCCCAAAACTATAGAATCTACGTGAGGGGGGAAATATGAAAAAATAAACAAAAAAATATTTCAAATCCAAATAAATTTATGTTCAAATAATGATTGAAGTAAAAATTAATAGGCCAAAAATTTGTGCGGGAAATACTCCCAAATAAAAGTGTTGTTTTTCTGCACCCCTAAATTTAAGAATCTGCATGGGGGTAGATAAAAAATAAACCAAAAAAAATATTTCAAATCCAAAAGGATCGTTTATCAAAAATCAGTATCAAAAGGGCAAAATTACTAGGCCTAAAAAGCTGTATTATTACTCTCTCAAATAACCAAGTGTGTTTTTTTGCACCCCTAAATATAGAATCTGCAGTGAGGGAGATAAAAATAAATAAACCAATAATATTTCGAATCCAAATGAGGGATGTTTTCAAAAAAAAAAAATCAGGGGTCAGAAGTAAAAATAACTAGCTAGAAGTGCTATTAAAGCACTCTCAAATTTTGCAAATGCTGATTTTTGCCCCCCTAACTATGTTTTACAGTGAGGTGAAATAAGAAAAAAATAAAAAAATAATATTTCGAAATCCAAATAAAAGTACGTTTATCAAAAATCATTATCGAAGTCAAAATTACTAGGTCTAAAGAGGTTTTCTAATACTTTTCCAAATTTCATTGCTGTTTTTTGCCCCCCGAAACTATAGAATCTGCAGTGAGGTAAATAAGAAATAAATAAACAAAAAATATTTCAAAATCCAAAAAAAGTATCTTTTTACCCAAATATGTATCAAAAGTAAAAAATTACTGGGCCAAAAAATAGCTGCTTTTAAATACTCTCACAAATTATCAAGTGCTGATTTTTGGGCACCCCTAAACAAAATCTGCGTGAGGTGAAATAAAAATAAATTAACAAATAATTTTTCAAAACCCAAAAAAAGTATCGTTTTTTTCAAAATCATGTACAGAAGTCAAAATTACTAGGCTCAAATTAGCGCTATTAATACTATCACAAATTATCAAGTGAGGGTTTTTTTGCACCCCTTAAACTATAGAATTAAGTGAGGTGAAATAAGAAAAAAATAAAAAATAATATTTCGAAATCCAAATAAAGTTCGTTTTAATACATTTCCCAAAAGTCAAAATACTGGGGCTCTAATTGTTTTAAATACTCTCACATTTTTCCAAGTGCTTTTTTGACCCCTAAACTAAAGAATCTAGTGAGTTTGAAATAAGAAATAAAAAAACAAATAATATTTCGAAATCCAAATAAATATCGTTTATAAAATCTGTATAAGAATCAAAATTACGGGGCTCTAAATGACGCTATTAATACTCTCAAAAATTATAAGTGCTGATTTTTTGCACCCCTAAACTTTAAATCTGCAGTGAGGTAAAATAAGAAATAAAAAAACAAAAAATATTTCAAAACCCCAAATAAAGAATCGTTTATCAAATCGTATAAAATCAAAATACTAGGCTCTAAAAAAGTGCATTAATACCTCAAAAAATTATAAAAGTGCGTTTTTTTGCCCCCAAAACACAAAACTGCAGTGAGGTGAAATAAGAAAAAAAAAACAAAAAAATATTTCAAAACCCAAATAAGTATCTTTTATAAAAATCATGTATCAGAAGTAAAAATTACTAGGCCCTTTTAATTAGTGCTATTAATATCCCCACAAATTATCCCCAATTGCGAAAATATCGCACTATATGCATAAGTTCGAAAAAACGAAGGTCCCCCCAAATTTTCATAAAGGGCGCCTATGCCGTTTGGCCCGAATCGTGCGAACAAAAACAGAAAAAAAAAAAATTTAGCAAAAATTTTTTGAGGGGTCAGTGAATTGAATTTTTTCGCTACGCTCGCTACCCACCAAATAAAAACCTTCCCGCCCCGCGGGGGGGGGTTGACTTGGTGGTTTATGGACTGTTCAATTAATGCAGAAGGCAATTCGGACGACGAGTGGTGATACTGACGTTTAAAGGACGTTTAAAAAAAACCTGCCTTAGGGGTTCGAACCCAAGTCCCTAGAGCCATTATGGGTAAAATTTTTAAATTAGCTAAATGTTAAACCTAAAAGTTTTGGAAAAAAATCCGGATATCGTTCCCTTCCCATTAAATTTTATATCGTTTCTTTTCTCACGGAACTTATAAACAATTACCTGAATGCACAATGACATGGTAATTTGAACGTTTGCACAAAAACCAAACCTTTGTGCATTTTTAATTTGCTTATTATAAGGGAGGCTTTTAAGTAATAAATAATTGACATGTGTAATTACATCGTATAATTCAGAAGGATTTTATTTCAACCAAAAATTTAAGATGTGTCATCAGGGATTTTCCCAGAGTTTTGATCTCTAGAATCCACTTATTTGGGTTTTGAATTTATTTTATTTCTAATTATAAGACTGGGTGACACCTCAAAATTTTTAAAAAAAAATTTGGCTTGTTGTGTAAGGGGCCTGATTGTAATATCAATGCGCAATGCGGTTTTGCTGAAGCACCCTTTATGACAACAAAAAACTATTGTTTTTTTTTTTTGGGGAAATTATTTTATATTGTTTTGAAATTGAGAGCAAAATTACCCAATATAAAATAATCTTTGAGGGAAAGTTTTTTTGGATGGGTAACGAGAAGCGAAGATTTAAATTTCACTACACTGGAGAAAAAATCCTTTTTTTCTGTATTTTTGGCTGTTTGTTAACCGATTCCGGCAAAACCGTACTCCAATTGCGATAAATTTCTGGAAATTTTTGAATCTCGGGACTTAAAACTGCCAGAGGAAAAAAAACGATCGAAAATTTTTTTTCTTTAAAATCCAGTTACGTTTTTTTTTTCATTTTACAACTTTTCTTTCGGCTTATAACACATACATGCTTTATCGTTTTTAAATATTGTTTCACATTCCCTTTTATTTTTAAATTGTATTTTCGTGAAAAAATCGACGTAATCCAAAATTTTTTTTCATAAAATCGCAATTTGACGTTTTAAAAAAAAATTTAACATCCTTTTGATTAAAAACCCTACATGCTTTATCTGATTGTGATGTTTTTTAAACCCCACCTTCTTTTTTTTGAATTAAATTTTTTGTGAAATTGAGCACAATCAAAATTTTGGGTTTTTATGAAAATCGCATTTAAAAACGTTTTTTTTTTCCTATTTTGTGTGTTTTTAGACGATTCCGGCTTAATCGTACTTTAATTGCATTAAATTTTTGGGAGCCCTTCAAAATCCTTAACTAGAACTGCCACGTTACCGTTGAAAAACGGGGGGGGGGGGGACTTTGGGCCGTCCAGAAACGAAGAACATAAAAAATTTTCAGATTTGTTTTGAATGGGGCCTTTTGATTCGGGTTTTGTTCGCGGTGTTCGCACTTCCTACTACGTTGCATATTTTCCCTATTAAAAATATCTCTTTGGGTTTGGTTATCGCTCCTCGCGATTGCGTCGGGCCTGCGGGTTGCTTGGTCCTTTTTTAAAAAGCCCCCCACTGAAAATCAGTTTTATAACCTAGTGGGTGACTCTAAAAAAATTTATTTTTTTTTATTTTATTTATTTTGAGCGCCTCAAAAAATTATTTTTATAAAAATTGCAATTTTAAATTTTTTTATTTAAAAAAAAAACGTACTTTTAACACCTATAGTTTATCCGTTTGTAATTATTTTTGCACAAAAACCTTAAATTTTTAAATTAATTATGTGTGTAAATTTTGAGCCAAATCAAAAATTTTTTTTTTTGAAAATCACATTTTACGTTTTTTTTCATTTAAAAAAACATTTTCTTTGACTTATAACACCTAAATGCTTTATCCGACTATAAAAATTTTTTTCACAGATCCTTTAAATTTTTTAAAAATTAACATATTCTTTGAAATTTGAGCGAAATCGCCTCATGAACACTGGCAGCTAATGCACCAATAACGCTCAAACAACGCGCCAGAAATGCTTTTGCGAAGTTCCTAGTAATTTAAATGTACCCTAAATTCTCTGACATTGTATACGGCTGATAAAAGTGGAACGTAAATTTTGTAAATTGTATTAGAGCCTATGTTTTTATCGCTGTAGAGTCCTCCTAAGGTCAAAATAGTTTTAGTTCGAACATTTGATTACTTTTTTTTTACCTTTTCATTTTACCCCCCAACTCAAGATATTTATTTTGAAAAAAATGTATAAAAATTTTTATGTTTTTTTTCCTATGCTGCACACTCTAAATATGACAGAGATAATGAATATTTTTATTTATTCATTAACAATATTATTGTATAGAATGGCCCAAAACAAAAAAAATAAAAAAACATGGGATTTAATATCTTTTGTAAACTTTTCATAATATGTGCAAGGGAAATTTTTTCGTTTAACAGCAGCATATTAAAACGGTGCCTGACTAAATCGCCCAATGGAGAGGGGAAGATCCTTCGACTAAATTTTTTTAAAATTATATGGTAATTGTGTAAATTTAAATGTATCGGCAAAATAAATTTTTTTAATCGAATCAAACACCTTCCGTTTTTTTTTGATTTGGATAGCGGAAAAACACTCAGGGTCGGTGGAATTGTTAATATTTAATAAAATTTTAGAAGGTAAAAAATCCATCCGGATCTGGTTTAGTTGGGGAAATGGCCTACCTGGAAAATGGGAAACTCAGTTTGAACCCCGATCGGGAGGATTTTTTAACTTTTGAATTGTATTAATAAACATTTCCCTATGTTTGACGATCTGTGTGCGAGTATGTGAGGGCAATCCCACGTCAAAAAAGAAAAATAATATAAAATTATGAACATAGTATGATTTAAAATTCCTGGCTAATCTATTTTGAGGGTTTAATTTGTGAGTGTGATTGTTTGGGATTTTGTGGTGATTTGTGACTGTTACTTTTCAATTTTTTCGAATTTGTAAAATTGTTCTTTAGGCACGAAGTTTGTTATTTGTACGTTTAAGAAATATGAAAACTAGAGTTTTAACAATTATTTTATAAAATGCATGGGCACGATTTGAGAACTGATTTATATGAATCCTCATTAGTATACGTTTGATGTCATGGTGTAATTTTTTATATATATGGTCACACGCAGGGGTCTAAATTCCCCTAGTAATTTTGGGGGGTATTATAGGTTAAACCATGCTTGTTGTACATAAAAAAAGATATAATAAAATATGTTTTAATACATTAACCTCCTATAAATTGGGAGGAATATCCACAAAAAAAAAAACATCCTTACACAAAATATTTAATTAGTCATTTCATTGACATAAATGGTACAGACATAAGTTAAAAATCAGGATTTGATAAAACACAATTTCAAAAATGATGATAAAACTATAACAAAGAAAAAAGGAAGACTACTTAGACCGACAAAAACAAACCAAGATACAACTTTTGCACGAAAAGGGTTAAGTAGACTGAATAGTTTCCGTACCGTTTCCTAGTTTATTCGGGCTATTAAGTTTCCCCACCCACAACCCTCCACCATTCCAACAAAACCGAATATTTAAAACAAAATACATGTACCTATGTCATACATAATGTCATGTATGTATGTCAGGTGCATGTACCGGGAAAAATATCCCTTTGCACCCCAAATTTTTTTTTTTGTTCCCCCCCCTTCATCTTGTGTAAAAACTTCCCTTATTGGGACGGCCAATTTAATGGTAGCCCCATTTTTCGAAAACAAAATTTTTGGAAGCATGTATTTATGAACTTTAAATACACCATTTTTTTTATTTTTTTGATTTCAGACGAAAAAAATTTTGGGGGTGATATATCTTAATATTAACACCCCGTTAAGTTCATTAATTTTGGGAAAATGATTATTTACCCAAAAATGCACCATTTTGCACAATGATTTTTTTAAATTTTCCTCATTTTTGGGGCAATACGTGGGGTAAACCGAAAACAGACGATGATAGTGAATTCAATTTACATATCCCAATACATTCCTGCTCAAAATATTTGGGATAGAGGGGGAATTTTTGTTTTTCCCATTCGAAAAACCCATAATCTTCTTGACATACTGACATCTTTTTTAAAAGTTTTCATTAATAACTTACAGATGATTTTTAACATTTTTGCATGTAGGTGCAAAAAAAAAAATATTTTAAAAACAAAACATTTTTACGGCCGAAGACTATTTTTAAATTTCAATTTTATTGAGTTTAAAACTACTTTTTGAAAATTAAAATATTATGTATAAAAAACCTAAAAAGGGCTGTTTTTTGGGGGGGGGAAAAATAGGACATGGCAATTTAGAGAGAATTTATAACGTAATTTAGAGCCCATAATTTCAACGTTCTGTTTCACTATTTAGATAAACACCCTTCTTGGGGGTTTCGAAATATTATTTGTTAATTTTTTATTTTTCACAAACGTAGAATCTATAGTTAAGGGATGCAGAAAATCGCACTTGGTTATTTGGAGAGTATTAATAAGTAATTTAGAGCCTGTAATTTTGACTTCTGTACTGATTTTTAAAACATGCTTTTTTAATTTCGAAAATTATTTTTTTATTTATTTTTTATTTCACCCCACGTGGATTTTTATAGTTTAGGGGTCAAAAAACGCACTTGTTATTTGAGAGAATATTAAAGCCTTTTAAATTTTGAGCCTACAAAAATTTTTTCTTCTTATACATGATTTTGATAAACGATACTTTATTTGGATTTCGAATATAATTTTTTATTTATTTTTTTCACCTTCTGGATTATAAAGTTTAGGAGTGCAAAAATCACACTTGATAATTTGTGAGAGTATTAAAGCAGCTATTAGGGCCTAGAAATTTTGACTTCTGATACAATATTTTATAAAGATTCTTTTTTTTGATTTCGAAATATTTTTTGTTTGTTTTTTTTCTTATAATTTTACCTCACTGTAGACCTATAGTAAAGGGGTGCAAAAATCACACTTGGGAAGTTTTTAGAGTATTTATAGCGCTAATTAAAAACTAAGTAATTTTGACTTTCTGATCAGATTTTGAAACGAACTTTATTTGGATTTCGATAATTATTTGTTTATTTGTTTCTTTTTTCACTCACTGTAGATTTATGGTTAGGGGTGCAAAAATCACACTTGATAATTGTGAGGTATTTAAAAGGGGCTATTTAGGCCTTGTAATTTTTTACTTCTGATACATGATTATGATAAACATGCTTTTTTTTTGAATTTCGAAATATTATTTGTTTATTTATTTCTTTTTTCCCCTCCTTGGATTCTATTTTTAGGGGTCAAAAATCAGCACTTTGGTATTTGAAGAATATTTTTAGAGCTTATTTGAGCTTTCAAAATTTTTCTCTTATACATGATTTTATAAACCATATTTTTTTTGGATTTCGAAATATTATTTGTTTATTTTTTCTTATTTCACCTTTTCTGAGATTCTATAGTTTTTGGGGTGCAAAAATCGCACTTCAATTTTGTGGGAAAATTAATACAGTCATTTAGAGCCTTTGTAATTTTTACTTTTGATACATATTTTGATAAACGATTTTTTTAAAAGGATTTCGAATATTATTTGTTTTTTATTTCGTATTTCACCTCACTGTAAATTTCTATAGTTTTAGGGGTGCAAAAATCAGCATTGACAATTTTAGATGCTTTAAAAGCATTTTAGCATAGTTTTTTGACTTCTGACCCATGATTTTGATAAACGTCCCTCATTTGGATTTCGGGGGAAATTTATTGGTTTATTATTCTTATCCACCTCATGCGATTTCTATAGTTTAGGGGTTCAAAAATCAGCACTTTTGGTTTTTTGAGAGAGTAATAATAGCAGCTTATTTTGAGCCTAGTAATTTTTACTTCTGATACATGATTTTTATAAAAGATCCCTATTTGGATTTTTGAAAAAATTTTTGGTTTATTTATTCTTATCTCACCTGACTGCAGATTCTTAGTTTAGGGGGCGTTTTGGTTTTTTGAGAGAGATTTTAAGGAAATTTGGTTTTTTTGATTTGATACTTTTTTGCGTTTTATTTGGATTTCGAAAAATTATTTTTTTATATTTTTTCCATTTTAAAAATTTTGATTCTATATTTTTTGGGGAAAAATGGATTTCAAAATTTAAGGGGTTTTTATTCATTTTTTTAAAATTCCAAATTTAAAAATTTTTTTTTGTTAAGCTTTTACCCGTATTTTTTAAATAAAGTTTTTCTTTTTGTTTTCGAATTATAATTTTTTTTTTTTGTTTTCATATTTCATTCCCCGTAATTTATCTTTAGGGTAAAAAAAAAAGCCTTACTATTTGGGGAGCATTTTTTGCAGCTTATTAAGAGCCCTGTTTTTTTGGGGGGCTTCCGTTCATCATTTGAAAAACGTTTTTCTCTATTTGGAAAACGAATTCTTTTGTTAATTTTTATTTCCATTTTTTTAAAAACCCCTGTAGATTCGACGTTTTGGGTGCAAAATCAGGAATTGTCATTTTAAGAGTGCATAAATTTCTGCTAATTAGAGCCCGGTTCCCACTTCTCCAAAATGATTTGAAAAAAAACTTAAATTGGCTCCCCCCCCTTTTAAATTGAAAAGCTGCGAAAAGTTTGGGGGTGCAAAAAAGTGATTTGGGGCAAAAAAAATGCAAAAAAGGCAAAAATGAGACTATTTTCGTTTGATTTTTTAATGTGGGGGGGCCCCCATTAACTTGGGGGCCCCCCAATTTTAAATGCGAAATGCTGGAAATTTGGTGGGGGGGGGGTAAAAAAAGTGCAAAAATATGAATATTTTTGTGAAATTCCAATGTAGGGGGCCCAATTAACTTGTCCCCCAAATTTTAAATGTAAATCTGCGAAATTAATGGGGGTGCAAAAATCTAGATTTGGGGAAAAAAGTGTAAAATTTGTGGGAAAAATATGAACTATTTTGGTACGAAATTCCAAAGTGGGGGAGCCACCCATTACTTGGGGCCCCAATTTGAAATGCAAAAAGTGCGAAAGGTTTTGGGGGGCAAAAATCTAGATTTGGGTGCAAAAAAGGGAAAAAAAAAAAAAAGTGCAAAAATATGAGACATTTCTTTGAAAACCAAAGTGAGGGAGCCCCATTAAATTGGCTCCCCCAATTTTAAATGCGAAAATGTGCGGAAATGTGGGGGTGCAAAATCTAGATTTGGGGGCAAAAAAGTGCAAAAATAGGCAAAAATATGAGACATTTTCGGTTCGAGTTTCATTTGGGGGCCAAGTTTAAAGGACCCCAAAAATTTTTCCCCCCCTTTTTTGAAATGGCCGTTTCTCCGAAAGTTTTGGGGGGCAAAATTGGGGCCTTGGGTGCAAAAAGGTGGATAAATTGGGGCAAAACTATGCACATATTTTGGTTTAAATTCCATTAGGAAAGGATACTAATTAGACCCCCTTTTTTAAAAAGGCCGTTTCCGAAAATATTGGGGTGCAAAATTCGGTACTTGGGGGGCAAAATGGTGCATAATTGGGGCAAATTATGCATTGGTTTTTAGTCAAATTTTGATAAGGGGGGGGTCACGTAACTTAGCCCCCCCTTTTGAAATGGCCGTAACTCCGAACGTATTGGGGGCAAAAAATTTGGGACTTGGGGCAAAATTTCATAATTTGGGCAAAAAATTATGCACTTTGGTTTTTAGTCGAAACCATAAAAGGGGGGTCAGCGTAAAATTAGCCCCCCCTTTTTGAAAAGGGGCCTTTTTCCAAAAAAGGGGAAAATTAAAAAAACCCAAAAGGGAAAAAAAAAAAAAATATTTTAAAGGGGGAAAAAAAACAAATAAAATTTTTTTTAAAAAAAAAAAAAAATCTCCGAAGATTTGGGGTGCAAAATTCGGGACTTGGTGCAAAATGGTGCATAATTGGTGCAAAATTTTGGGACTTGGTTTTTTAGTGAAATTCGCATAAGGGGGGTGCAACGAAAAAAGCCCCCCCTTTTTGAAGGCCGTATCTCCGAAAGTATTGGGGGGCAAAAAATTTGGGATTGGGTCAAAAAAGGGGCTATTGGTCAAAATTTTGCCTTTGGGTTTTTGGTCGAAATTCGCATAAGGGGGGTCACGTAAACTTACCCCCCCTTTTTGAAAAGGCCGTATTTCCGAAAGGTTTTTGGGGGGCAAATTCGGACTTGGGTGCAAAATTGTGCTAATTGGTGAAAATTTGAACTGTTTTTTGGCGAAAAGTTTTTTTGGGGGGGCAAGTTTTACGGCCCTTTTTATGGCCCCCATCTAGGGATTGGTTGAAAAGGTCTCTAAATGGGCATAAAGGGGTTTTGGTGTTTTTTTCATTTTTTTTTGCTCGCTACTGATTTTCAAGTTTGAGGTTTTTATTAAACCTATTTGCCAGCAGCTGCTATGGTTTTCAATTTTACTTTTACCTAGGCCCAAATTGCCCAAGGCTAGGCCAGAAGTTTTCAGTGGATGGTTTGAAGGCCTACCCTCCCGGGGCATTTCATTTAGTAGACATTGACCTCCAGTAATTTTTGGTACCGGTAAGCCTAGGCTACGCCAAAAATCGCAACATTTTATTGCCGAAGCATCTCTTCATGCAATGAGTGCAAATAAATGTTTAGTTACCGTACTTACAAATACTGTAGGCTAGGCATGTTTAGGTTTGAATTCTCAAAATAGCCTCAAAATAGCCAAAAATAAAAAGTTCAAGTGAAAATATGTAAAAAAAAGTTTGAGAGGCCAAAAGAGCCAAGTGATTTTTTTTATCAATCAAACTCTCCATATGATATCAATTTTTATTTATTTTTGATTGGTAAATAAAAATCACTTAAGTTAAATAGTTCCCTTACATAGTTTTTGCCCTTCATCCCTAAACTCCTACCCAAATTTTTTTTTTACAACATGAGTCTAACTTTAAGTCCATTTATCTCAGAATCACAATTTTGGCACTTGACCCGATTGGCCTCTGACCCCCTCAATTATTGTGAAGGGATGTGCGAGGTCTGTTTTAAGGACTCAATACCTGTACTCGCATTATCGACTGGGAAAACTCGGGTAAACTTTCGGTAGGGTTTTCCGGCACGACTTTTTTAAGCTCCTAATCAAGGGCCCAAACGCTTCCCCTCGGGCCCGCACTGTCGGGTTTGGGTAGTATGGAAGTGTACAGACCCCGGGGGTTTGTGGGCTCAACTAATTCCCTCTAGTCCTTTTTTACTTCTTTTTTCAGTCGCCAACATTTGTTTAAGGGGTCCATGAGCGGTCCAACAGTGTTTGGGGCATCGGGGGGTCCCGTTCGAATTACCGCCCCGGGGAAATTGACTGAAGTTCTTTTCCAAATTTTAAGCTTCCCCTTTCCCCTCGTTAGACACTCTGAAGAGAGACATGCATTGCATTTATAAATGTTAATTTTACTTCTATGAACGGTAATAATAACGAATAGTTTGTCTTTCCAGTTCTGTTTGCGTCTCGCTGGGACGAGCTGTACACGTGGTATCGTCACGAGGTAGCAGACTTGCGCTCGAGAGCCAAGGAGTCGTCTGCGCAGATAGCCAACCAGCGTCAAGAAGACGACTTGCACATCAAGACAATTACGTATGCTCAACAGACTGCCCAGGCGGAATCGATCAATACTTGTCACGCCAACAACGTCTCAAAGACCACTGAAGAGGCCAATCAAGTGAGACGCATTCATTGTGAAGGGGTTTTGTATTCATTTAAATTGAATTTGATTCTTTCAACAGTATAAAATAACAATTAATTAATAGTACACATACCGCAGAGATTCATATGAATACATTAAGTTACACAACAATACTTTTTCACAAGCACGTTATTTACAAAACAAAATATTAATATTATTAGTATTGGTATTGGTATTAACTAAAAAAAATATATTTAGAAAATAGCCTAATCATGGCAAGAAGGGCAAAAGTTATTGAAATGACACTGGTAATTTGAATGCGCACAATAGAGCTGACTTTATACTAATTAGTAGTTACCACCATTTGCAATTGTAAGCGTTTGTCCAATTATGTCAAACTAGTTTACTTTAATTAAGTTATCAATTCCAAGTGCAATAATTTCTATATGAACGAACGCACTGCTTTTAATTTTCCTGGTTTCATTTTCAACTAGTGCTAGTCGTAACACGGATTTACTGGTGAAGTCATAAATTTTTTCCTATGGGTCTTCTGGTCCGTCCAACTGATGACTGGTACAATTATTTCCTAGTCTGCAGTTTTAAGTAATTGCCATCATAATAACGATCTCGTTACATGTAAATAAAATAACTTCGATGATGACATCCTGCTTTCAGATTCTACTTCCAAGCTGCGGCATAGGTTCGGTTATGAGATGTATAATGTATAATAATGTTTTAAGTCAATAATATAATATAATGATTGTCTAGTACCGGTATGTTCCAGAAGGATAAAGGACGAGACAGAAATCTTTCAATTTTTAAGTAAGGTGAAAATTATATGTACCGTCAAACTCAGCTTCTCTGAAGCTCATACCTATTTGTTCCATCTTGTAGCCTCTTCTCCGACTAAAGATAAATAGGAATCTATAACGTTGTCCAATATCCCTGCTGCATGTATTTATGCGAATATAGGCATCGCAGGTATATTTTTAAATGTCTAGATAAAAAAAAGTGGGGTGCGCCGTGTGCCCTATACTCCGGACCAATTAGCCAGAACGAGATTACATTTCTGTTCTGACATATTTATATCCCCTCAGTACGGAGAAATTCTCCACGCCATGCGCGGTAACCTGGAACGTATCCTGGAAGATCTGTGGTCACACTACAAGGCCGTCCTTGTCAACTACCAGACAAGTACTGAGCCAAGTCGCAAGGCGTTCCTCGAGCTCCAAGCCAGAGACGGCCAGGGTGCGGGCCTAGTCAACAAGCAGATGAAGAGGACGCACATGATGTATGTAAGTGAGAGAATCCCAGGGCTAACATAATTACTTCTCAGGCACGTAAACATGTCGAGACTTGAGTCTACAACGCTAAGCATGACATATTTACAAAGGTGTCGCTGTCGATCGACTTTTGTCACACGAGTAAGTTAATAGACCCCCTGGGCTTTCTTGGATTATTGAGAAGACATTGTCGAAGACGATCTGTTGATGACGATTTTATTGCTTAATGTCTCATAGTAATACACTAATGGTATTTGAGACGATGACTTTAAGGGGTGGTAGATGAAGGTGAAGGACGATTACCAAAAAACATGCCTTATGTGAGATTCGAACCCATGTCCTAGTAGCCATAGGCCTTACGCTTCGACCATGCGCCCTAATAGTATGTGCCACCGCGGACGGTAAGTGTAATCCAGTATGCGTACCCTACCCTACACGGGGACACAATGGTCTATTTGGCATGACGTCAGACTAGGGCGTTGCAACCGGGCAGGCCATTTAGTCATATTGCGCCCGGTGTGATAGAATAATTGGATGAGCGTAGCGAGCGAATCGAAGATTCCATTTCACTACACTGGAGAAAAAAATCCGGAATGTTTTTTTTTCTTTTTTTTTTCTGTATTATTGTGTGTTTGTCAGCACGATTCCGGCTAAACCGATACTCCAATTGCGATGAAATTTTGTGGAGGCCTTTGGAATCTATGAACTTAGAACTGCCACGTTTTTGAGCGCAATCTAAAAATTATTTCTCACGAAATCGCAATTTTACGATTTTTTAATTTTTTTTAAATTTCTTTGACATTTAACACCTATATGCTTTATCCGATTTTAATGATTTTTTACCAGAACCATAATTAATGAATTAAGATATTCGTGTGAAATTAAGCGCAATCGAAAAATTATTTCTCATAAAAATCGAAATTTACGGGTTTTTTCTTTTTAAAAACAATTCTTTGACTTTTAAACACCTACATGCTTTATCCGATTGTAATGAATTTTTCACAGAACCTTAATTTTATGAATTAATATATTATTCGTGTGAAATTTGAGCGCAATCGAATAATTATTTTATATGAAAATCGCAATTTTAAGATTTTTTTCTTTTTTAAAATTACATTACTATTAAAAAAATTAAAATTAAAGTTTATTTTTTATTTAATTTAAATTAATTTAAAAAAATCTTCAACTTTGTAATGATTTTTTCACAGAACAACAGAAAATCCGCATAACACATGGCAGCTCAATGCACCAATTACGCTCATCCAACAACGCGGCGGGACTTAAGCGTTTTCCTAGTTATACCTATGACGAAAATAGTCGTTACTTCAACAACTCTTCTGCGCATATGCATATCTGGATAAATCCAATATGGACGCACGTTGAACAGTGCCGTTACTCGTCAACGAATACAACAGTGTATACAACAACCCAAAGCTATAGATAGATGCATTGGTCTATTATGTTTAGTTATGCAATAATGGTATCAGAAATATACACAATAAGTGTTTGGATAACGTCAGCTTCTGTATCCTTATTTAGTTTTATTCGTGTGTGTACTTAGAATCTCGCGAGTTGATGAATTACGATTTAAGAAAAGGCTCCTTTTTATTGTATAGTTTGTATTAGTGATGAAATCGGGTACCCGGAAACCGGTTCCGAACCGGTTCCGTGGGGAAACCGGTTTCGACTTTTCACACCGGTTCCATATTAAAAAAATCAATAAATAATTGATAATTTAAATTAAAATTTGTATTTCTTTTAGGTACTTAACTATGAAACAGCACCTTCTTTTCTCACAGATTGTAAAGTTATTCATCTATGCTAACCCATCCCACTCCAGATCGCACAATACGCTACGGGTGTTCAAGGACGCGCGCATTGTTTGAACTTTGAACAATGATAATTGAAGGGCACTTTTTACCTGCTGATTGTTAATTGTAACTTAAAAAATAATTTAAGAACCGGTTCCGGAGCGGAGGAACCGGTTCGGAGTTTTTGGACTCGATGTCATCACTAGTTTGTATAATATTAGTAGCAAAGACAATTAATTAATAATGTTGTGTTATAAAGGAGGTTAACTATTTCTATTATAAGAAGAAATTTGTGTTATGATGTACACGCACTTGATTGCATTGGAAGGTGCCAGCGCTTTGATTCCTGTTTGCACATGCAGAACCTGATCCGCGCCCTGCGGGAACAGCTCCAGTCAGAGCGAGTCCGCCAGGATCACCTGTTGGGCGACTACCGGTATGAGCGCAAGTACTACGCAGACACCTACTGTAGGCTGAGGACACGCCTCAAGGGTGAGAGAGACCTCGATCAAGACCAGCTTATCCTGCTCACTGTGCAGAGCAACGAGTCCATGAAGGTAGGTACAGTAGGCAGCTCCAGTCAGAGCGAGTCCGCCAGGATCACCTGTTGGGCGACTACCGGTATGAGCGCAAGTACTACGCGGACACCTACTGTAAGCTGAGGACACGCCTCAAGGGTGAGAGAGACCTCGATCAAGACCAGCTTATCCTGCTCACTGTGCAGAGCAACGAGTCCATGAAGGTAGGTACAGTAGGCAGCTCCAGTCAGAGCGAGTCCGCCAGGATCACCTGTTGGGCGACTACCGGTATGAGCGCAAGTACTACACAGACACCTACTGTAAGCTGAGGACACGCCTCAAGGGTGAGAGAGACCTCGATCAAGACCAGCTTATCCTGCTCACTGTGCAGAGCAACGAGTCCATGAAGGTAGGTACAGTAGGCAGCTCCAGTCAGAGCGAGTCCGCCAGGATCACCTGCTGGGCGACTACCGGTATGAGCGCAAGTACTACGCGGACACCTACTGTAAGCTGAGGACACGCCTCAAGGGTGAGAGAGACCTCGATCAAGACCAGCTTATCCTGCTCACTGTGCAGAGCAACGAGTCCATGAAGGTAGGTACAGTAGGCAGCTCCAGTCAGAGCGAGTCCGCCAGGATCACCTGCTGGGCGACTACCGGTATGAGCGCAAGTACTACGCGGACACCTACTGTAAGCTGAGGACACGCCTCAAGGGTGAGAGAGACCTCGATCAAGACCAGCTTATCCTGCTCACTGTGCAGAGCAACGAGTCCATGAAGGTAAATATAGTTAGCTGCACTGCTGACTTCTTCAGTTTCCGACGTAACTTTCAATTCCAATGTTGAATTAGATCGTCTTTGCCTTTGGTCATAAGCATACGCATAGTCTAAGCATTATTTTTCATAAACATTAAGGAGCGCGTCTTGAATAAGCTTATAAGACACAAATTACCACAAAAACATTATAATAATTAACCATCAACTTAGTTTGACGTTTATAAGAATGTTGCAATATCCATTTTTAATATCCAGGTTCAACAAAACATTTCTCGTAAATTTGACAAAAATAAATTAATGGGCCATGGTAGGATAGTGTGTGGGGTACTCACAGTACACATAATGTTCATGTCCTTGTGAAATGTGAATGTTTTAAATATAATGATGTTTAGTTTAGTAGGCTTAGGTACATAAATATATTTTGGTAAAGCAAAAACAAACGCCACAATTTTTTCTTTGATGCACTTGTCTCGTAATGAAGGTACTGATTGGCAAAGAAAATATAACCTACAACAGAAACTTCATCGCATTGGGTATCATTCATTTCTCATGCTAGGTATTAAATCCATACCGAGCGTTTGCTCGTAAGGGATGACTTTTGGAGGTAACATTTTGGGGAACACTCGTATTGCCTAGTTGTGGTCTAGTTGAAAAGATAAGGGTAAACATCAATAATTGCTCGTAACCTTCAAGCGATTTTGTTTTAATTTCAATCAGATCACTCGTGCATTTTACACACAAAGTTCTTAGAAGAAACCGAAACGTGATAGATTGTTCTAATTATTCTAGCATCTTAAAGCGATCGCGACTAAAGGAGAACATATCCTCAAGTACGCGGCAATTTGTCGTAAACTGGAAACACAAGAAGAGAAAGTTACTCCGTTTCCCAAGATATTTCTGGAAGAAACCGAGAATGAAGGTATAGACCAGCTGTACAAGACGTCGTCGAACAAGATGCTCAAAGTATGTTCTAGAGACTAGAGAGCAACTAGCTATAATAGTGTAGTGTATTCATTGATTTTACACTGCTATAGTTTCTATTTATTGTGGTGAGATCATCTACAACATAAAACACACAGAATAAGAAAGGTCGCAATCGCAACATAAGAACAAGAGAACGGGATAAAAGCAAACACCGCTGAATTTTCATCTCACTCACAGCAGCCTTGACGCCTTACGGAGTACTCGCTCTCGAAGGCATTTATATGAAAAAAATAGGTTCAATACGTCATTATTATAGATTCATATCCGGGATGTCCATTTTTGCTGAAATTCACCTTTCTCTTCAATCAGAGAAATAAATACTTTATTATTATTAGGTATTATTATTATTATTTTTATTATTATTATTATTATTATTATTATTATTATTATTATTATTATTATTATTATTATTATTATTATTATTATTATTATATTATTATTATTATATTATTATTATTATTATTATTATTATTATTATTATTAAGTCATTTTCAGTCCTATTTTCTAGATGTTTATGTTGATGAAAACGAATCTGTGTGGTAGGTAAAGATATTATTAATTTATAATTACTAATTAGTGATTCTTGTATAATCTATTTTTGTATGTTTTTGTAAAGGGTTGTAGTATTTATGTCTTGTAATTGATTACCTATGTAAGCACCGTATATTCATTTAATAGTTTGAATGTTTTTTATTTTTATTTCATTGTATTAAGCCTTAAATTTTTTTTTATTATTATTATTATTATTATTATTATTATTATTATTATTATTATTATTATTATTTTTATTATTATTATTACTTTTGATGTTGTTATTATGATGATGATAAGCTCGAGTTTCTAAAAAATTGCACTTGTTATGAGAAAATTATTAATTATGAATCAAAGAAAGGTACTAACAATGACAGAGGGGACAACGACGATTGACCTATTTGTGATAACTTGAAAAAATGTTATGCGGGTTGACATTTCCATGGAATTGCCCAGTTGCTAGGGCATTATTTTGGGAAGAACACTAAGAACGAAAATGCTAATGATTCCTCCTAGTTTAACGTTGATCTTGAGACAGAGATTTGAATAACAGTATTTGCTATCAGTTCACGGATGACTTCCGCAGTCTCCAGTGCGGTTCAGGTGGCGGTGGAGGCAAGGGAATCCCTGTATCGCATGTACATGACCTTGGATCTTCTGTCTAAAGTCATGGAGGACTTTCACAGTCAAGAGTGCAGTTCGGGTGGCGGTGGAGGCAAGGGATTCCCTGTATCGCATGTACATGACCTCGGTCTTCTCTCTGTAGGTCGTGGACGATCCGCAGTCTCGAGTGCGGTTCAGGTAGCGGTGAGGCAAGGGATGCCCCGCATCGCCTGTAGATGACCTTTGATCTTCTGTTTGTAGGTCATGGACGACTTCCGAAGTCTAGAACAGTTCTGGCGGCGAGTGGGCGAAGCAGACCTAAAGCGTGTTCAGTTGAGACAATGTCGAGATCAGGCGCAACTCGAGAACCAGTATCTGCGCCACACTTTGAAGCAAGTCATGGGGGGTATGGCTATGGTCAGCGATATTTCAGTCCTACCAGTACAACAATCGTACAAGAAGAAGCAAGTTTAACACAATTCCTTGCCAGCTATTAGTGGCGTTATCAATCAAATTATGCTATATTCTGACGTAATTGTACTAGAGTTGTTGAAAAATTATGCTATTTTTTTAAAAACAATTATTAAACTTTGTTGGTATTATTGAACAATTATTATTGGAACCAGAGAGCAATTAAATTTAAGACATCCCATTTTTTTTTCAACTACCTGAATAGTAGTCTGTGTGAGAGATGTATGTATGTGCGTATGTTTGTTCAAAGCAATACGGCCGAACAGATTGAGCTGAAATTTCAAACAGACATCCGGTGTAATAGGGATCGTTTATCCCCGGGTGCGTTTACTTCTTGGTAAATCAACTCTAGGGTACACTAGGCCGCTTCGCGAATGCTTTTTTTAGTCGCGTTGATGGATGAGCTTTTTTGTAGGTTTTTAGTTTGCGTGGGATCTCTTTACTTTTGCAAGTGCTTTTTGAACTCATTGTAGGTGATTGTTGTCATGTTTCTTTATTGTTTCTTGTTAAAATTATATACCTCAAAAACTTATCTTAACACCTTTATTTATATGGATTCTGGCTAATTTTTCCAATTTTTTTCTTTCAAAAAGCAATACATCACCATTACTAATCCTGTCAAATAAGAATTTTTGGAGGAAAAAATTGCGATGTCGCTGAATTTTTGCAGAGACCTTCCTTAAATGATACTTATCAACATACTAAAACTCCCCTACAATCGGACTGGAGCTTCGGCCGCCATATTGGAAAATGGCGGCCAAAAAGTGTGTTTGTTATCGAATATCTCCAAATTTGTTTGAGATAGACAAAATATCTCAATGGCAGAAATATTCCCCATTTATTTCCCTACAAAACAGGGGTCTTCTATAATTTTGGTAGGGGCAACGGTTACGTCACAAAATCGTGGTTTATATGTTGCTTATTGGAGTACCAGCTTATTTCCAAATTTTCACGCCCAGCATCAAATAATGCCCGGTAAATCCGTAAGAAATCGATTTAAATACAAAAGGACTTTTGTACGGGGTTCATGAAAGCTTCCATTAGTATTTTAAAAAATCAGTTCTACGAAATCGGATTTTGCATTTACCCGGAATTTGGGTTTTCCATTGTTGGCATTTTCTAAAAAATGCCATATTTTACTGTCCATTATTAAGCACTAAATAGCATTGGAGGAAAAATTCTTTCTACGCACATTGAAATGACTCAAATAATGATCCGATTACAACCAAAGTTTAAATCCAATATGGCTGCTAATTCCTAATATTCACAATATGAATACTGTTTTCGTGCTGTTTTTACACTCTTTTTGTAACATAATTCACTTTGATGTTGTGGATATTAGGAATTAGCAGCCATATTGGATTTAAACTTTGGTTGTAATCGGATCATTATTTGAGTCATTTCAATGTGCGTAGAAAGAATTTTTCCTCCAATGCTATTTAGTGCTTAATAATGGACAGTCAAAAAGGGCATTTTTTAGGAAATTCCAACAATGGAAAAACCCAAATTCCGGGTAAATGCAAAATTCTATTTCGCAGACCTGATTTTTTAAAATACTAATGGAAGCTTTCATGAACCCCGTACAAAAGTCCTTTTGTATTTAAATCGATTCTTACGGATTTACTGGGCAGTGTTTGATGCTGGGCGTGAAAATTGTAAATAAGCTGGTACTCCAATGAGCAACATTTAAACCACGAATTTGTGACGTAACCGTTGTCCCTACCAAAACTATAGAAGACATCTGTTTGTAGGGAATTTAATGGGGATTATTTTACCATTGAGATATTTTGTCTATCTCAAACCAATTTGGAGATATTCGATAACAAACACCTTTTGGCCGCCATTTTCCAATATGGCGGCCGAAGCTCCAGTCCGATTGTAGGGGAGTTTTAGTATGTTGTTTAGTATTATATAAGGAAGGTCTCTGCAAAAATTCAGCGACATCGCAATTTTTTCCTCCAAGCGTCAATATACGATCTTATTTGACAGGATTATACCTTATAATCCTGTCAAATAAGATCTGATATTGACGTTTAGAGGAAAAAAATTGCGATGTCGCTGAATTTTTGCAGAGACCTTCTTTAAATGATACTAATGAACATACTAAAACTCCCCTACAATCGGACTGGAGCTTCGGCCGCCATATTGGAAAATGGCGGCCAAAAAGTGTTGATTATCGAATATCTCCATATTGGTTGGAGATAGACAAAATGTTCCAATGGCAAAAATATTCCCCATTCAATTCCCTACAAAAAGGTATCTTCTAAAGTTTTGGTAGGGGCAAAGGTTACGTCACAAAATCGTGGTTTATATGTTGCTCATTGCTCATACCAGCTAATTTCCTAATTTTCACGCCCAGCATCAAACAATGCCGGTAAATCCGTGAGAAATCGATTGAAATACAAAAGGATTTTTGTACGGGGTTCATGAAAGCTTCCATTAGTATTTTAAAAAAAAAAAAATCAGGTCTCCAAAATCGGATTTGCATTTACCCAGAATTTGGGTTTTTCCATTGTTGGCATGTATGCATTGTATGCATTGTATGCATTGTAGGTGATTGTTGTGAAGTTTCTTTTCTATTGTAACTTGTAAATTGTTACTAGGAAAACGCTTAAGTCCCGTCGCGTCTGGGCCCGGGGTAGAATTGGCCCAGAGCATGGCTCTGCTAATCGTAAAAGGCGATTCAAGAGAAAAAGTCCACCTCGCAAACATCAGCTAGTAAGAACGAAGTATCTTACTCCCCGAAACTAGAGGCGAGCTCTGGAAATCGTCGTCGGGGACCTTGCCCCCTTCCCTTGACGACCCCCCGGCGACGATGACAATGACACAACGAACAATGACAAAGACGATGACGACCGCGACGTGAGAAACCCCCCTTCCCGTGGCTGGTTCTGACCAGCATGGACCCCTCCTCCCCACCCCCTTAGGCTAGAGTGGTGCATTATGACCTAACGGTTGACGCGTCCTTAATCCAAATAAAAAAAAAAAAACGTCGCGTTGATGGATGAGCTTTTTGTAAGTTTTTAGTTTGCGTAGGACCACTTTTTATTTGCAAGTGCTTTTTAATGCATTGTAGGTGATTGTTGTCAAGTTTCTAGTGTTACTTCTTAATTGTTATTATAAAACTAAAAAAACTCACATTAAAACCTTTGTTCTATGGATTCTGCCTAACTTTTTCAACTTTTTTTTTCAGAAAGTAATACATCACCATTACCTTAATGTCCATGTGAAACATGAACGTTGTAGCCCCACCCGAGGAGCCGTCCCACAGTGCCGCTTCCCGTAAGGCCATCAACCTTTTTTTCCCCCTATGCCATCATTACTACCTGTCGATAAAGACCATGTTACAGGAAGCGTTGATGGCCTAAGGGGAATTGATTTATTCCCGTTTGGCCAACACCCTGCATTTCATTATGAAAATACAAAGAAGGTTTGTTGGCCTTGGGGTAATTGATTTATTCCCGTTAGGCCAACAGCGTATATGCATCGTTTACGGTAAGGAGTGGGGTGTTGTTGGCGTTGGGGTAATAAGTCAATTCCCCTTAGACCAACAAACCTTGTTTACATATTCAATAATAAAATGCAGGGTGTTGGCCAAAGGGGAATAAATCAATTACCCCAACGCCAACAACACCCCACTCCTTACCGTAAACGATGCATATACGCTGTTGGCCTAACGGGAATAAATCAATTACCCCTAGGCCAACAAACCTTCTTTGTATTTTCGATCATGAAATGCAGGGTGTTGGCCAAACGGGAATAAATCAATTCCCCTTAGGCCATCAACGCTTCCTGTAACATGGTCTTTATCGACAGGTAGAAATGATGGCATAGGGGGAAAAAAAAGGTTGATGGCCTTACGGGAAGCGGCACTGTGGGAAGACACCCCACCCGATTGGTGAGAATAGACCCAAATGTCACGAAAATATCGCACTAAAAATCGAAAAAAATCGTAAAAGTACGATATTCATGAGAAATATTTCATCGATTATACCCAAAAACGTGTCAAGTCTAAGTTCAGCGATTTCGAGAGTCCCCTCTAATTTTCATCAAGATCACATGTTCCGTTTGCCCGGTAGAGAGCGAACAAACAGACAGAAAAACAAACAAAAAACAAAAACAAACAAAAAAAACAAAAAAAACACCCGAGCTAAATTTTTCGGAGGGTTGGTGGAAATTGAAGTCTTCGCTTCGCTCATCCAATTATATACCTAAAAACCATAATATATTAAAACCTTTATTTCTATGGATTCTGGCTAACTTTTTCATCTTTTTCTTTCAAAAAGCAATACATCACCATTACCTTAATGTCCATGTAAAATATGAACGTTGTAGCTCCAACCGTTTGGTCAGAATCGGCTCAAATGTCACGAAAATATCGCACTAAAAATCGAAAGAAATCTTAAAAGTACGATATTCATGAGAAGTATTTCTTCGATTGTACCCAAAAACGTGGCTGGTCTAAGTTCAGAGATTTCGAAGGTCCCCTTAATTTTCATCAAGATCGCATATGCCGTTTGCCCGGTAATGCGCGAACAAACAGACAGAAAAAAAAACATTGGAGCTAAATTTTTTAGTGGTCAGTGAAATTGAAGTCTTCGCTTCGCTCATCCAAATATTGATCTCAGGGGGGTATATTAGCCCTAATTCTGGTTTACCCTCAGTCTTATTTCTTTTATATGAATCTCAAGGGGGTATTTGAGCCCTAGGACTTTGTAAGAATCCATAAACAAGCAAAGGCAATAGCCAAGGTAGCAAAAATTTTATGTGTAAATTAAAGAATCGTTGTAAGTGTTAACAATATTTTACTAATATATACTAAAAGAACATTAATATAAACCATATCGGAAACATTTTATCATATAATATATTAATAATCGTTCTGCATCGTGTGCAAAACACCTACGATTGTGATAAACTAACAGGAAATTCTTGTTTGTTAATTGGTATGTTAAAATGGAATGAATGAATGCATTTTTTCAGACGTTTTATATATGGAAAAGTGAAAATCTTGAACTACTTTCCGCTGTGGGTGCTAATTATAATACTAGGCGCATGCTTGGCAGTGGTGGTATTTCTTACATCAGAGTCTTACATTCCTCCGAGATACCACAAGGTAAGTTCGACTGATTGGGTGCAGAAAACAATATATCGCAGACTACTAGGCCTACGTACAGTCAACTTCAAAAGTTAATATTAAAAAAACGTGTGCAGCATGGTTCGAAACTAGCTCCTTTCATATAATTGGATGAGCGTAGCGAGCGAAGCGAAGATTCCATTTCACTTCACTGGAGAAAAAAATCCGGGATGTTTTTTTTTCTTTCTTTTTTTGAATTTTTGTGTGTCTGTTAGCACGATTTCGGCTAAACCGATACTCCAATTGCGATGAAATTTTCTGGAGACCTTTGAAATCGCTTAACTTAAAACTGTCATGTGCGAAAAATCGATCGAAAAATTATTTCTCGTGAAAATTGCAATTTTACGATTTTTTTCGATTTTCTTGTTTTCTTCTGTTAGTATTTTTGTGTGTTTGTTAACACGATTCCAGCTAAACCGATACTCCAATTTCGATGAAATTTTCTAGAAGCCTTCAAAATCTCTGGACTTCTCTGGACTGCAACGTTTTTGAGCGCAATCAAAAGATTATTTCTCATAAAAATCGCAATTTTACGATTTTTTTTCGATTTTTAAAAATTGTCTTCGACAAATAAAACCTACATGTTTTATTCGATTGTAATGATTTTTTTACATAACCTTAATTTTATGAATTAATATAATCGTGTGAAATTAGAGCGAAATCGAAAAATTATTTCTCATGAAAATCGCAATTTCACGTTTGTTTTCGTTTTAAAAAATACGCTCATCCAACAACGCGCCTGAAAAACTGTTTGCGAAGCTTCCTAGTATATATATATATATATATATATATTATACTCCCTGCATGTGATGCCTTGCGCAATGCGCATGCAGTTTGATTGTCGTGTAGGCTACTCGAGAGGAAGAAATGTTTAGTTTCCCACATATTATAAATACCGCATTTTTTTTAAATTGCAAAATCTTGTGATTAAACGAATCTGATGATAAATATTGATACCAAGAATATCCCCACAAATCGATATCGTGTCGAAATATCCATTTCTTCGCTCTACGCCAATTATAATATCGTCTGTAGAGAGCTCACCTTTCACCTCACCACCACTTTATTGAAGTCAGTGACTTCAATATAAATGCGAGGTGATCGTGACTTCAAGTCACTGCCCAGCCAACTCAATAAGAAGGGCCATGAAGTTTTTTTTACAACCCTAATTCATCCTGAAAATTAACATTTATAAATTCCCATACACAAAGAAATCAGGAGATATAGGTCTGTCTTTCAGTCCACATATCACCAGTTTAACACTAATAAGTTGTTTCTTCTGTTCTCAATTGCAGGCTTTATTGCCTCGGTGCTGTAGCTGGAGAGGTGGTTTGCATCATGCGTGCAGTGTGGATAACTCTGAGGATCAGTGAGGGCACACTGGGGCTCACGCTTCTAGCCTGGGACAACAGTTTGGGAGGTATGTATTATCCTCATGGCAGAGGCGGGAACAAATTTATTTATCAATTTTATGTTTATTTATTTATTTATTATTTATTATTTGTTCCGTAACACATTCATTGTTTAAATGTATCACGAGGATGGCAGAAAAGAGCAGAGCTCCAAACACACTTGGTGACTGCCAACCTTATAACAATAAATATAATAAAAGATAACAACATTATTACAATCATTAGTAAACCTATAAAATATAGAAAATAAGTAAATAAATATACACTTCAATGAATTACTATAAAAATGAAAATGAATCAGTAAAAAGAAACTGCAGAATTAACTTTGTAATGCAAAAACATGTGTGCTTAGGGCAGATTTAAAAGAGTCTAAAAGTGTTGTTTCACATTGTTCATGTGTTCTTTTATTCTTACCATCAAAGGTCTCTTGGTTTCACCAATGTATCTTGCATCACATTCCCAAGGTGTAGAATAAATAACACCCTTAGATGACTGAACCTCATCCCTAGATTTAGTCTTGGTGAGTATGCTGCGCAACGTATTAGACGAACTAAAAACAACTCTTATGCCATACGGAGCTAAAAGGCGTTTGATCTTTTCTGAAAGATTCTGATAGTATCCAATGCAGACCGTTTTTTTTATAGATAAAAAATTGCAGAACATGTGTACGAAAATCACCACCATATTAATTGGGAAAAACTTCAATCCTGGCACATGAATCTAATTCTAATGCCACTACACGAAAAATTAAGGAAGCTGGTTTGATTTCCTGTGTGGCCATTTGGAAGAGTTTTTGTCCATCAATTTCCTCACTAGATCAATAGTTTTATTTCATATACTAACTGTCCAACATGTAAATTTAATGTTATGTTTTTTTATTATTTTAATTTTTATTCGTAAAAAACTTTTTTAATAGTTTGGTACTAATACACAGCCATGTTTATATTCTTTGTGAAATGTTTTTGGTCCTGTCTGTTGTGGTTTTTTAATTGTTAGTTTCACTGCCTCCTAGATGTTCGTCGTGACGAACATCTAGGAGGCAGTGGTTAGTTTGTCGAAATATCACATTTTAATTAAAAATATTAATAACTGTGGAAAGTCCAATGATCTTTATTTACAACGTTACTACCTGTTATACAGTTTCATTTTTAATCATTGCTAAAACAGGTTATGAAAAATGCACATTCAAAACACATTTATCCTTAATGACATAAAAAAAGCTTTGCGTAGCAAAGCGCTAGACGCTCAGTCTCCTATCCTCCACCTCGAGCGCTAGCGTGCCGATTAGAAGCTATTTTGAAGGGGGAAAAGGAGCCCCACCATTCTACGGGGATTAGAAAATATGTAAACATATTGCGGACATTTTACATTTTGCGCCTAGCCGGAAAACGAGAAAAGTTGGCATTGCTCTCAAAAAACAAAACTGAAATAGTTCTAGGTCGAGGCACAGACGCATTAAAAATTTATAATACAACAGTCTTATTGGGGAGGGGGGGGGGGGGCGCCCCCCTTCCCGGTGCCCATGCAATGAATTACTATGCAGAACCAAAATTTTACTTGTCATTTAGGTCATCAAGTAGGTAATTTACACGCAACCATTTTCAAGGAAAAAATATAAAAATCAAATAAGTACACTCTACTTTATGCACACATTACATATCTTCACAATAATCATGTGCATTTTGGCACATAAACGCAAGAGAACGAAGTGGATCAGTTAAATAGTTTCATGCTGTATATTTAACCGCCGGACCACAGAAGAATTTACAATAGCTTCTTTTCCAGAATGCAAAGTTTTCCTCGGTTTATTGCAAAGAGCTGGGTGGTCAAAATTTATTATTTGATGAACAAAGGCTATGGTTAGCAATGGTTAAACAGCCAGAGCTCATTAATTTTTTATTCAGTATCAATTGGTCAGAACTTTAGAGAGGGCAATCATATCCAAAAGCCTTCTAGAAGTCAATCGTACAAAATTTTTGGGGTAGAAGCTGCCAACATGGTTTTTTATCTTAAGGCAGTACTTCTTCATAGTGGTAGCGGTACGCAAATAATACTGCACTTTTTGAACACGGTTTGCCCCTTTGCACAGTTTTAGGTGGGACCAAAAGTAATATTTAAGGATGTGGAGGCACTCGAAATTTCCCTTAGAATTCAAAATGGCGGCCATTTTTCAAAAACGATGTTTTAGATGCAAAAATTCTTTTGTTCTGTCTAATAAACTATGTTTGGTATCGTTTTCGTATATTTCCGAATCGAATAACACGAAAATAATGTCAAAATAAACATCCGGGTGAAACTCTATAAGTTTCACTTGTATTTGTAGTGTTTTCAAGCAAATCTTCTTAGATTGGGTCGACGTAGAAACCCCCATTACCCTACCCCTTTAAATGATTCAAGAATTAAATTATTATGATTATAATGTTTAATTTAAAATCAAAAGTCATTTTTTTTACTAATTAGGCAGTCATTGCTGTGGTAACCAGAGGTGTTCAACAGGTGGTTAATGATTATTGTGCTGATTATTATGCTGCGCTTTTTAAACACAGTTTGGCACTTGGCTCAGTTGTAGCTGGTACCCAATAGATTTTTTTAAGATGTGGAGGCAATGAAAATTCTCTTGGAATCCAAGATGGCGGCGATTTTTGGAAATGACCTTTGGACACAAAATTATGCTCAAAACTACTTATAATATCATGTTTGGTGTCAAGTCCATATGAATTTAAGCCAGAGAACACAAATTTGAGCTCAAAATATTAATGATACGTACAATTTACAAATTCGCTACGGCTATTATCACAAATCGACTAATTGATATAATTTTTAGTAGCCTAAAGAATAGGTATTTAAGATTTTCTGTTTATACAGCAATTTATTACTTTTACGCCGCGTTCTACACTTACTTCACACATTACTCTCTTGGGTGGAATTCTGATATTCGCTTTTGCAGTTGGTACACATCAGCGAGATGCACTGGACACTTGAGGAAGCACATACGCACCTAGCTGTGCAGCCTTGTTTACAACTGCATTTCAGTAGTTCTCTGCCACTCTGCTGGTAGTGTAGTCCACTGGGGAGTCTACATTCTTTCTTGCTGCATGCGCCCAAACCCAATCAGCTGGAGATGGTAGAGCAGTAATGATAGTCTGCCTGACCCCATATGTGTCTTCCCTTGTATGTGGCACGAAGACCGTGGACGGTGAGGGTGTCAACTTTAGGAGGAAGTTTACGCAATGGCTTACTCTTTGCAGCAGCAGAAATTTTCATGCTTTGTTTGCACTACTCATTTCACTCCATGCCCCATAGAGAATAGCGACAAAATTATCAAGGTGTTGTATGACGTCAAATTGAAGTGAGAGATGGCAGTTAACGCTCTGGTAACTTCGTCATAAGCTTTCCGCTTCGTCCAGGCAGAGCACTTGCATTTGGAATTAAAAGCAGACACTGTATCACAACCAGTGAATGCGTGAAAACTCTGAGTGCTAATGGTCAGTTCGCTTTTGTTCCATTTGCTGAAATCGAATGTGGACAAGCCTGATTTTCGTGCGGAAAAATGTCATCTAAATCCATTTCCCTGTGCTGCCTTGAAATGAATATTTTAAGAAAAGCTGCTCATCACACTTCTTATTCTTGTTGCCTGCAGACGTTTTTAAGTTTAGCCGTGAAGATCTTTTTGTTCACTCTCTTTGAGTGTTGAAAAAAAGTTATTTAGTTATCAACTAGTATCTCCTTTACAACCTTATACAGGTTGATGCCATCATCTTCAAGAGAGTTTAATGTGTCAACATCTTCCCGGCTCACTAATACCCGGCAGTACTATAAGATCTTCGCTAATTTCCAAGAACGGATTACCAAATTCTAGAAAAATGTCTTTGAGAGCGCAAGTGTCTTCCCTTATCATAGTCTGGTATGCTGAGTATTGCTCATGGTGTCGGAGAACACTTAGAGTTTCATCTTGTGCGGGAATGAATTCTCTGAGTAACCTGCAGACTTCAGGACCTGCAACTGACCGCCTCCAAAGAGGCCCTGGATCTTCTGTTAGGCCCACTGCACCTCCGTCACCCTTATTAAGAGCATTATTTTGTTCGTGTGCTTGATCTACGGCAAGGGCAGAGAATGGTCGGGGAGCCTGCGGATTATATAGTTTCCACAACAGAACTCACGATGAACGCTGTGAGCTGTTTTTGAGTAATGTGTGTGGTCAAAAACAAGAAACCAAGGAACTATGCGTTTAAGATTCTTTGAACAGATTATAGTTACCATTTTTAAGTGGCCATTGGATTAAAATTTGCTGAGCTTGCATGGCCCAACTCAAATGCGCGCACTCAGGTATATTGATGATTTCTGCTAAACGTTTAGTAATAAATTATCCAATTTTGCATGCATGTAAAGGAAGTATTTAAATATAGAAATCCACACTTTTGGTTGCAAAGAATGAGCCAAAAAGGTCCATTGAGAGACATGTCCAAAACGCAAAACAATGGGAATCCAAACATGGATTTCAATTCTAGAAATTCCCACCAAACTGTTTATCTTACGATAAAACCAAATATACCTGCGCGTACACATTGATTTAAACGTTGATATCCAGATTTCAAATAGGCGTTAAAATAATCTGCACACTTGGAATAAATTCCAGGAGTTCACCAAAATAGAGTAAATTTGGAGATTTCAGGATTTTTTTATTCAAAATCAATGAATTAATTTAGGAATACGCGTACTGTATGTCATAGATTGATTCTTTATTAATGTTCGTGTTCTGATGTTATTAAACGTTCACACGAATAAAGAAAAAACAGAAAACTGAGTTCTGAAACTCGTCTCCGAGCCAGCCTCAGCGACTCCTCTTAACAACGTCACAAAGTAAACACAGTCCAAGTTAACTCCAGTATTGAGTTTAATTCTACAAAATTCTAAGTTTCTTAATATTTGTTATTTTACTTTCATATTGAAGTAATATTTGTATCATGAGAGTCACTTAAATACGAAAATGACTAAACACAGATGAATTTGAAAAACTGCAATATTTTTTCTCCAAAGATCAGCATTCCAAAAATCGCCGCCATCTTGGATTCCAAGGGAATTTTCATTGCCTCCACAATAATTTAAAAAAATCTATTGCGTACCAGCTTCAACTGAGCCAAGTGCCAAACTGTGTTTAAAAAGCGCAGCATAATAATCAGCACAATAATCATTAACCACCTGTTGAACACCTCTGGTTACCACAGCAATGACTGCCTAATTAGTAAAAAAAAAGACTTTCGATTTTAAATGAAACATTATAATCATAATAATTTAATGCTTGAATCATTTACAGGGGTAGGGTAAGGGGGGTTTCTACGTCGGACCCAATCTAAGAAGATTTGCTTGAAAACACACTACAAATACAAGTGAAACTTTTAGAATTTCACCGGATGTTTATTTTGACATTATTTTCGTGTTATTCGATTCGGAAATATACGAAAACGATACCAAACATAGTTTATTAGACAGAACAAAAGAATTTTTGCATCTAAAACATCGTTTTGAAAAATGGCCGCCATTTTGAATTCTAAGGGAAATTTCGAGTGCCTCCACATCCTTAAATATTACTTTTGGTCCCACCTACAACTATGCAAAGCGGCAAACCGTGTTCAAAAAGTGCAGTATTCTCGTTTTTCATGTCGTGTACCGCTACCACTATCATCTACCTATCAATGTTGGCAAAGTCTACTTTGAGTAGAAGTACCAAAAGGGTACCAAAAACCCAAATCTGGTACCACTTATTAAATATTCAATTGCTCGTAAAATAAACATGCGAAAAATTTGAAAAAAATTCACAAATCGTAATAGATATCCAGGTTTAATAAGTGTAACCTACTTTTGGCCTAAGTGTAGTTTCTAGGCATAAGTGCCACTTTTATCTCAATTTTTGTTCCGTAATTTTTGTACCCAAATTGTACATCAATATATCTCCTGATTGGAAAGATTTGGGATAGCAATATTTTACCAAAATCTGTCTATGTCTATCTAGAACACGCTTGCCAAATCGGGCTAGTTTCAACATACCAATCGCCGGTTTTTAATTGTTTACCGAGACAATGCGCAACTAGATTTCTGTCGCGCTAATCCCTGCGGGTGCCGCCAGCATCAACCCGCGGCGCTGATTGGCTCTCGGCCTTGGTCGCCTAGCCTCCCTCCGCGGTCCACTCTACTCAGTCGTAAACGTAAATAATCATTGCGATTAGCAGTGTTTTTTTTTTTCATGGAAGTGTTCATTGCTGACAGTGGATCTTGTTATAAAAACCAGCTTGTTATGCAATATACCTGCACTACGTCTACGTGATTGAAGGTATGTAATCACTTACATCTTAGGCTTATAATACGTAGGGCCCTACGCTCATGTGCTGTGTTAAAAACATGGAACGAACTCCATTGTTTCAAAGTAAGGCCAAATATAAGCAGTGCGCGGAGTAGTGTGTTGTGTTGGTGACAGGAAATGCTCAGCTTCGCCGCTAGTAGACAGAGTGGCATATTACGCTTCAAGGTTATTTGGAGACTGTAATTTGACCGCATTGTAACCTAATTAAATAATTTTTGTGGGAATCCTGCCCAGGGTGCAATTCATGCCCCCTTTCAGGTGTCTAACTAGGTATGTTGCGGATATGACAATTGTGAAGGGATGTCCGAGGGCTATTTAAGAGGACTCAATCCCTTGCATTTCCGTCAGGATTGCCGGTCTCGACGGGATTTGAAACCCGGGACCTCCCGAATCAGAGTCGCGCTGGAACCAACACTGTCGGTGCATTGTAACAATCAGCATCGAACAGAAACATTGGTGTTCTTTCCAGGCCCCCAGAGTGTTTCTTACACATAACGTCGTATCGATAACACTAAACCAAGTCCATAAAGTCAGCCTCTTTCAACATTTTCAGGGCGTTTTCATGATAATTGAAAATGCATGTAATTTGAGATTTATGAGCAGTCTTTTCATTTAGGCCTAATCAGTAGATGTTTAATTTAAAACAAATAATTTGTTAATTACTTTACAGCATTATAATTAGTCAATTTTTTCTTCTTAGGCTGGTTTAAGCTTGTGTTTTGACAGCATAGTTGTTTTCTGACAGTTACGACTTAAGCCCTTGTCTTATCTGTCAGTCGTCGAAAAATGGCGATTCACAGACACCTTCAGACAAAGAAAAAGGGATATTTGTAAATGCTTTAAAAGACAGAGAAAAAGTCAACTATGTGAAATACGTAGTCGCGTTTTCTCACATAAATAATGCAATATCTATAGGTTTTTATAATATAATTGGCATATATCGTGTTACTCCATCAAGTAATGCACTCCATTGGCATATTAAGAGATGTCACTACCAAACCATGATGGAAAACTATCAAGAAACCCGAGGTACTTTTACTGCAAGTTATTTTTAACACCAAGTATGTGCTATAATATTCTCATTTCACCCAATAGGAACACCAAAAATATAACCCACGCGAATTTGTGTGGAACATTCCTGGGTGAGATATCACCCCTATTCTAATGACTACGGATGCTATTCCAGTTGGATGTGCTGGAGTTATTTCTTGTAGCTGCAAAATTGGTTGCTCAACTAATAGGTGTGGGTGAAAAAAAAAAAACAGGGATGCCATGCACTGATGTATGCAAGTGTTTTGAACTAGAACGAGGATGTTCGAATATCAATGCAGGCATGGTAAGAATTTGGATCTTTTACATTACATTTACATGCATTACATGCAACCGACACTGATCGAAATAGGATAACAAAAAGTAAATTCTACAATAAATGTAAAATAAAATATTGAAATATAATTCAATACTACCCACTATAAAAGGTTCGTGGAAAATTAACAGAATCGCAGCAAGAGTTTTATTGATTTTTTGAATATAATACACTATAATATACAATACTATACGTCAACATTATTTAAAATGTAGTAACATAACTAAATAAATGTAATTCTTATACTGTGGTGAACCTAATTGATTCAACTCTTTCCAGAAATGGACGATTCAGATTGATCGGCGCACGTAATGTGTTGGGTTAAAACGGTTGTTTGTCTACAACTCACTTCTTGGTATCTCACATAAATTAGTTTTAACACATTCAACTATAATGAAACAGAATGACGCAGACTTCATGCAGGTATAACTTAATGCACAAAAAATGCGAATAATTTTATATTTCAAACAAAGTTAAAATTCGAACCAACACCAAAAAGACTGTCAGGGTATGTTAGGTGGCTGGTTTAGATCTTAATTCTTGATGAGAGATATCATTATTATTTACTTCATATTTTATTAAATGTTTTTTTTTTAAATTGTAGATAGTAAAACAAACAAAAAAGCATTTCTCGATTTCCAAAAACTGACATGTTGAAGGTGAAGGAGCCATTTTTGGTTTTACCAACATTGTTTTTTGAATTCAGCACGATCAAATTAGTTAAAAAAAGTATATTTAATTGCTTCTACGACAGTAAAACAAAATTTTAAAAATTTTAATTTCTTGATATCCAAAATTTTGAGTTTTGGAGGTGAAGGAGCCATTTTTGGTTTTGCCAACATTGTTTTTTGAATTAAGCATGGTCTAATTAGTTTAAAAAGCATTTTTAATTGCTTCTACTCATTAACAGCATAGACTTCGAATATGGCAGACTGAATTGCCCATCTACTTACATACATTGGGAGTTAGACAATTATTGCTTCCTTGTTCAAAAGTTGGGAGTAGGTATGTTGAGGATAGGACCATTGTGAGGGCATGTCCCAGAGGACTCGTTCCCTTGCATCCGCATCAACGACTGAGGAAAACCTCGGATTGCCGGTCTCGGCGGGAATTGAATCCGGTACCTCCCGAATCAGAGTCAACATTGTCGGTAATTTTAACTCTCTACCATCATATAATAAACTACACCACTACACCTTAATATTTTTAGCTTATCCAATGCTGGATGTCGATCACAGTGATAGACATAATTCTCAATAATGTAAAATCAAAAAAATTGGTTTTGCTCAAATCCCAAGTATATCACACAAAATTTATTTTCGTGTATACATATAACATCCCGAAAGCATAGTTTATTTAATCTCATCAATACTACTCTAGTATGCACTATGTACCCTACGAGTGATTTCAGTGTACATATCCGACCTCTCAGACCATATCATGTCTCCAGTTTCTTGCACAGCATGCGTGTTGCTCTCTTCCTGTTCTATCTAGTCGATCAAGAGCTGAAAGTGCACTGTGCCTTGTGACTCGTGACTATTTCTGTTAATGTTGTGTGCCCAAGCTTTGCACACAATGTTGATCACAACATCCGCTGTGGAACAAGATAAACACGCCACAATTAACTAGAAATAATTCTTGGTTTTTCATGATAAAAGTGTCAAGAGTAAAACAGGCATCAGAAACATGCATAATAAAATAAACATCAGACATATCTAGGTGCCCGTTAGGGCGCCGCAGCCACGC
Organism: Sweltsa coloradensis; assembly: GCA_024449915.1. NCBI lineage: Eukaryota > Metazoa > Arthropoda > Insecta > Plecoptera > Chloroperlidae > Sweltsa > Sweltsa coloradensis. The sequence goes on along the minus strand of JAMZAV010000228.1, from coordinate 47,179 downwards.
CGCGGTGCGCTACACACTCAAGCACCTTATACAGCAAGCAGAGTTAGGGTGATTTCGAGGTGTGTCACCCAGCCGTTATAGAACATGATGTGAACTTAAAAACTATCAAAATCAATGGGATTTAAGTACCTGACAACACATGCCAAATTTGGTTGGAGTACGAACATTCCTAATTGGTGAAAAAAGCAAGGTGTCTCTTTCAAGCTAAAATTTGACTAAAATGTAATGGTTTCGTGCTCCCATGATAACATCAAAATGGCTGGACCGAAAATTATGCAATTTTGGGAGAAGTTAGATAATTGAATAATGTTTGCAACGTATTGATCAGAATGTACTTTTTCTCCCATTTTCTGCCAAAAAAATCAAGAAAATACGTTAAAATTGGAAAATTTGACGTACTTCTTAATTTTTTCTGTGTAAAATGGGTGAAAAAAAGTACATTCTGATCAATACGTTGCAAACATTATACAATTTAAAAAAGTGCACAGTGTAACATGTATCTCGGGTGACTGTGAGTCATATAGCTCGCCCGCGCGTGTTATTGGCTCAAAATCTTGATTGGAATATCGCTAGTCCTGCCTTTTGAGTCCGGTAAAGCATGCTCTCTCTCTCTACGTAAATTCCCACGGGTTAAAACAGCACTCTTATTTTAGCTACTGCTACTGCTAGCAGCTACTACTACTACTACTACGGTCTTATTCGTCAGTTTCAATCGGCCCGCGATTCTGACCAAACTGGTGAGGTTACAACATTCATATTTTTCATGGACATTAAGGTAATAGTGATATGGGGTCTTTTGATAGAAAAAGTTGAAAAAGTTTACTGGAAGGCTTCCAAATAAAGTTTTCAATATAAGCCTTATACAAGAATATAATCAACAAGTACCGGTAACTGTAGTTACTTGACAATGATCGACCACATTGTTTACAAAAAGAAAATCTTTTGACCGCTAGATATTTTACATCCTATTGTTAATTGGTAATACCATAGAAATTGAATCAACTTTGATAAAATTATTATATTTTAACAAATAATTTTGCAATGGTACTTGAAAAAGTAATGAGATCACACACATAACAAAAACTTGTAAAAATACAGCCAAACCATTACACACTCAAAAGAAATGAGATTGAAAAAAGGGCCAAGCTCGTCTACCCTTCCACATTTGCGCATTCTCAATTCATAAACGTACAGTGTCCCGTAAAAACATCCTTGAAAAGCTTGGCAAAATAGAATTTCCATGATATTACGTTTAAATTAATTTAAAAAAGGACTTGGATGAACTATGACGTTTAAATTAATAATTGCAAATTCTATTTTGACAAGCTTTTCAAGGATTCTGTTACGGGACACTGTACGTTTATGAATTAAGAATGCGCAAATGTAGAAGGGTAGATGAGCTTGTCCCTTTTATAGATCTCATTTCTTTTGAGTGTGTAAGGTTTGGCTGTATTTTTACAAGTTTTTGTTATGTGTGTGATAAAGAGTATTTCAGACAGATGATAGCATACACAAGTGGATGTGAAACAAAAAGTATAAAATACTATTTTATCTCAATATAGACAGTAAAATAAACACTATACAGAAAATTGACATATGGTTGACAAACATTGTTTTACTTTTAGAGAATACTATTTATTGCCCGCCGACTATAACCTTTTAACTATAAAGTTCTATAAAGTGCTGTTCAGCAAATGAGGTAAATGATATCGCATTTGAAATAGATACAAAATTTAAGTACATGTTTTCATAGTCATATTTAGCGTTTCGAAATTGCTGTTTGCAAAAAGGTATGTGCTAATAATAAAAAAGTTAATTATTTAATACATGTTGATTTATACGTACTGGCTGGCCTTTCAAAGAATATAGCCACAAGGGGGCTAAGGTATCCTTCCTGATTCTGGAACGGGAAGGAATAGCTTGGAAATCCTCGCTCGGGTATATATATGATGGGCCCCATGTTCTCCACGTCAGCAGGGCCCTCGCCTTCACAGCTCACCCACACCTGATTTTGCTATTTTATAACAAACCACACACGAATTTGTATTGTAGTTTATGATTTAGCATTTATTGTTACACAATTTACATAATGCCCTAGGAAAAAAAAGTACGTGCCTTATACGAACATTGACAACACAAAAATGTGTTGCAATATTGTTGGCAGGGTTATTAAAAGTTAACCTATACATATTCCATGTTAACCTTATTTTTTTTGTAACGAAGTATTTTAAAAAAATAACTGGAATTCAGTGCAAGTCTCCAACTGTAAATGATGGCAATATTTCATATCCGCATACCCTTTACTTTATACTATTTAATTATCATCATTTAATTATGTAGCAATATAAAAAGTAACTTTATAATTGTTTATTTCTCCATCAGAGGCATAGATAGACTGTTACATGTTAAAAATATATATAAACCTTGTTTTAAGATACTCTTCTTCTCTCTGTCTCAGACTCTGTAAAAAAAATTAGTGCCCGCATACTAACTTATGCTTATGTAGAGTGCACTAAGCCATTAGTTTTACTCTTGCTATTTGTCCAATACCGAGTTTGTTAACTCTTAAGAGGAAATTGATACGTATATAATTGTGGAGAAAACTCTTTTGCTAGTTGGACTGGTAACACTGATGAAAAATGGTACGCAACCATGGCTGCGAGTCACACCATGGTGAGTTTGTTATGAACCGCAGAGAAGAGACAGATCTAGAGGGACCTGTCCACCAGGGCTGAACCATTCGGCGAGCGCATACTTTGGCTGGACTTCTTCCTAGACCCGTCTTTTCTTAGCTGGGGGTGGAGGGCCACCTTTGCATGTGGTTGTCGTCAGATCGATTAATCTTCTCTTTCTGTCGATCGGTCTTCCGTTGAAGGGGGGACCGAAGCTGGGGATAGGCCTTATGTGTTTGTCTGACCGGTCGGGCAGAAACTTGAGTTGGTTCCGAACTTCGGGGTGTGGGTTGGAGTTTAGAGCTCTATAAAATGAGCCAGAAAGATCGATGATGTGCTCCTGCAACAGGGGGATGTTGGCGTCTGTCTGTTGGATACGAATACGATCCGTACGAGCGATGTTCGAGGAGTGAAGAAGTGGAGAGTGAGCTGCTATCTTCCTTACTGCCTTCTTATAGACGATGTCGATGTGTGACTTCCAGGACAGCTTGACATCTAGCATTGTCCCGAAATAAGGGTTCGATGGTTTCCAAAGAATACGGCGGCCGGATAGGAACAACATCGGCGGACCTGAAACTGCGCTTCGGAAAAATGGTAGCTGAGGTTTTTTCGACGTTTAGGCCTAACCTCCATTTGGAGTACCATGGTGCTATGACGTTTAAGCCTTTTTGTAACCTCCATTTGGAGTACCATGGTGCTATGACGTTTAAGCCTTTTTGTGGTTTAGCTACAGCCAGGTTAAGAGAGGATGAAGATGCGGCCAGAGCGTCATCGTCCGCAAACAAATGAATCACAACTTCTGCTGGTAGCTTCGGCAAGTCAGATGTGTAGATATTAAACAGGGTGGGGCTTAGTACCGACCCCTGGGGAACTCCAGTAATAATGGGTCGTGGGGCAGAACTCGCGTCCATCCATGTGGCGACAAAGGTTCTGTCAGAGAGAAAGGAGTACAACAGTGCCAGAAGATAGGATGGGCATTCGTTTTGGGCTAGTTTAAATAATAGGCCATCATTGTCGAAAGCCTTAGCAACATCCCAAAATGCAACTGCTGCATAGAGTTTGGTATTGTATCCTTGTGTAATTTTGTTGACTAGTCTCACAAGTTGGTGTTGTGTCCAATCCAAACTGACAGGCAGGAATGATGTTTTTGGTGGTTGTGAGGGCTTTCAGTCGAGTTAGTATAACGCGTTCCAGTACTTTAGTCATTACATTGAGGAGACTAATTGGTCTGTAGCAAGTGGGGTCAGTGGGAGGTTTTCCTGGCTTGAGAATTGAGCCGACTCGGGCAGCTTTCCACGATCGTGGAAAGTAGCCTAGGTTGATGGTCGAATTGATAATTTCAAGCAATTTTGCACCTGCAGTGCCTGGCAGTTGCAGTAGAAGACGTGATGAGGCAAGGTCGGGACCTGAAGCTTTGCGGAGATTTAGTGACTTGAGAATTGTTAAAAGTTCTTCTGGTGTACAGAGGACTTCAGCTGGAGGCACAGCCGTAACAGCCGTGGAGATTACTTCCTCGACATATGTGATAAGATCTGGTGATCTTTCATCTGGCTGGTTTGGAGTGAAGGCCCTCTCGAGGACATCCGCTATAGCTTCCGCCTTGTCGAGGCTGTTCAAAGCGATACCTCTGGCGCCGCTGGCGGTAATAAGATGATGATTAGGAGTGCCAAGCTTTTGGAGCGTTTTTGCCATAGGTCATAATTATGGTGTTGTATTGGACTGTGAGAGTGGAAAGCTTTTTCTGCCATATGAGGCGCCCTCGTCTCGGTGTAGAATGGCCGAAAGCCTATTGTATTTAGACCGTATGTCAGGAGTTCTGAACGCCTGCCAGTGACAGCGCGCCCTGTTCTTCATGGCAATACAACGTATGATGCTTTTGGGGAGAGTGAGAAAGTCCGGAGGTGTGGTTGTAGCAATTGCGATAGAAACATCCGCCGCTTTACGTATGGTTGAGGTAAGAAGTGCAACAGCGTCGTCGATTTTCTCAGTAGAATCCTGTTTGTCAAAGGGAGTGATAACACGGTTGTGAATGTATGAGCGGAATAGCTGCCAAACTGCTTTACACAGTACAGCAGGTGGGTTTTGGGGATGGCATGAAGATATGTATTGCCAAGAAGAGTTATGATTGGATCATGATCGGATGTCAAGGCTTGAATTGTGGCAACGTCATGAGAGCACCTTATGTTTTTTAAAAGGGCAATGTCGAGAACATCCGATGGAGTAGTGGGAGATGATGGTGATAGGTGGGGTCTACAGGACCGAGGACCTTGACATTGAAGTCAATTGTATGATCGAGGATGGCCTCTCCTCTAGGACAATTTCTTGTTGAGTTCCAGTGGATATGTTTGGCATTTAAATCTCCTGTTAGAATAGACGGAGTATTGTCATTGATTAGTGCTTCTATGTCCGAAAGATAATAAACAGAGCGAGGGGTTGAAAAGGTGGCCGCACATCGTAGGGGTCCTTGTTTTGTACGGACTACGACTGAGGTGGCTGGTGGCTGGTGGTAGTACTTCTTGAGTGTAGGAAATTTAGTTTTGAACCAGGACGGCTGTTCCTCCTTCTCGGTTGCATGAAGATGCTCTCTGTCTGTCTTTACGGATAACTGTATAGCCTGCAACCCTCCAGTTATCAAAGGGGACAAGGTGAGTCTCGTTAACGAGCAGAATATTTATGGCTTCAGATTTGAGGAGGTGGTGATTGGAGGCAAAGGTCTTGAGAAGATTGGCAAGAAGTGCGATGGTCAGGTCTGATGAGAGACGGGGCAATGCTTCTGCATGTATGATAGAATTGTCCAGACAGGGGCTTGATCTGGAGCTTGAATGGTTGGGAAGCTGGTTTGTTGGGTGGGTTGGGTAGCGTTTGGACCGGGTTGAGTGTGGTTCTGTGGGTAGTATGATCTGGGACGGTTGGTATTGCTGACCATATCTGCGAAAGTGGCACCTTGAGATACAAAGGCTGAGGCAAATGTTGTGGATCTCGAAGAAATTGTTTTCTTTTTCACACGGCGAGTGAGGTTTGAGAATTGAGCCCATGGAGGTCCGATGCTTGTAAAAAGGCGGGGCACTTGCGGTAGGATGCGGGATGGGGCTGCTTGCAGTTGATGCATAGTGCCGGCTCAGTTAGGGGTTTTTGACAGTCGCTGACCTGTGCGTAAGAGCACATTTGAAGCACGAGGGAGAAAAAAAAAAAAAAGCTGACGAATGCTCGAACTGTTGGCAATTGAAGCACTATCGCGGGCCTTGGGGCTAACGGTAGCGTTCAAGGGTAATACGGTGGTGAAAATTTGTTCAACAAGATGTATTGGTTTTCCTTCCTCATGGGCGTGAGTAGTTATTACGAAGAGTGGCATTGGCGTGCGAACTCCATGTTCTTCGCGATGCGTGAGCTGTCTTACTTCTTTGAAGTTTACCTCTTGATTCCTTAAATCAGTCTTTATTGAGTCGATGTCCACGGTGGCGGGGAGTCCTCTGATGGCAGTTTTCTTGAGTCTCATATCTGCCGTAGGAAATGTGTGGAACATGAGGTCGCGGAGCTTGAGTGTATCTCATCATATGTACGACGGGAATCAGAGTGGATTTTAAAGGTGTTTGAGTTGGAGGATATCTTGAATTGTCCATTGGTGGCGGTAGTGAGAATAGATATTAGTTTGCTGTAGTTGGGAATCCCATAGATGGTTATGGGGGGAGCACGGTCGGATCGTTTTGTGAGTTGGGGTTTAACGTTGTCTCCGTCGGCAGTATGGAGGCAGTGATTAGATGCATTCGAGTGGCGAGAGTGTTGCGAGTCGGAGAGCGAGTGTGCATCCGTCACGTCTTGGTCCATATCATTGACATCCTCAGAGTCGGAAAGGGCTGCAAATCTGTTTTTTTTTTAACAAGAGGGGTCGGTGTGTACGTCCTCATTTAGATGTGGATGGAATTGCTTTGTCTTCGTTTTTTCGGCCTTGAATCTTTTGGCCATGGTAGACTTGACAGTTTCTACCTCGTCGCTTTCTTCGAAGCGTGAGGTTTTCCTTATGATAACTGGAAGTTTGGTTCACACCACTGGGGCAGGGGAATTATTTTTTGTATCCAGTAATGAGTGGAGTACTGGGGGGAGAAATGGGCGGGAACTTGAGCCTGATGCCATGGTAAGTAGCCCTGGTTGGGGGGTATTTAAGAAAATAACAACTGGGGGGGAACATGTTTCGTTTGGGATGGGGGGAGCAGTTGACAAGAGGTGTGGCGTAAACAAGATGTTTCGTGTAGATGTTGTTCCTTGTATTTGAAATGAACTTTGTTCGACCTAGCCTCGTGTGTAATTGTGCAAGAGAGGCACAAGCACAGATAATAGAGTACACTACGTGGGTAGTGTACTCTGTTATCTGTGGCACAAAAGTAACCGGTCGAGTGAGTGACGTAGAACTCGATACACTTACAAAAAGTTAAACAAAACAGACAACGCACTGCAGAGTGTGTACAGTACGAGCGTCATTAAAGTAGAATACAGTCTGATTGAGGAATAATGCAACTTATAGTTACAATAAAGTTGCCGAGTTGTAGGGGCCCTGGTACCCTGGGTACGACCAGGGAACGATGAGTCTTGACAGGAGAAGGCCTGGGCTGGGGTCCCACGCCACACTAGGATATAGCCTTGGAGAGTAGACAACAAAAACCAATCCGTTTGTTAAAACAGTTTGTCACTACTTTGTGAAAAGCACAAGCTTTCCGAACACGTGTACTTGCGTCCAGAAACAGTAAGTTCCTGTATCAGGAAGTGCGTTAGCACTATCTTACCGATGCGAGGTTGTAGGTTTACACGAGAGCGTAGTCTTGGGCTGCGCAGTAAACACGTCCGCACTAGACGAAGTTTGGAGCGAGAGTGCCCTCATACTCATTTCCAGCCAGTTGGGTAAGTTACTTACGTTGTATCTAGAGCTAGAGTCATTCAATCGCAAATCACCATATTTAATGTAGGATTTGATATCTTCAGGCATCGACTCGGGCAGGTTTTCCGAGTTGTTGTAAGCCTCTGGTTGCCAGTTGAGGATCTGTAATGAAACAAAACCACTGTATTTGTTATCCAAAATACGCTTAAAGAAATTCAATTTATTTGCAAAGAAAAATGTAATTTGTGTTTTGTGTTTTTATATCTATAAAATAAATAATACCATCTGACATAATCGTGATTCGTGCAGTGCTTTTAGAAGAGTATTGGCATCAGTTTATAGTACTTTACATTTAAAAAATAACTTCGACTTTAAAAATTAATTTACAGCTTTTGAGTATATGTCAAATCTGTTGTTTATGTATGAACAATGAGGTATCGGACCAGGTAGCCAAGAGGCAAGTTATCTGCTGTCACTCAGCTATTTGCCCAGGCATTATAAGAGATTTTAGGCCAAAAGATCAACATTGCTAACCTAAAGCTGAATTTTGGAACATCGTTAGTATTCATCATTCTTAAAACGCACAGAGAGTTCCCAAAAGCACAGACGCTTGCTTCCTCCGCTATCGCGCCAAAGGGCGAAGTCACACTGTCACATAAAAAATGCTTATAAAACCAGAACCAACAGACATATATCTGTGATTTTTGTCTCAAAATAATCGGGACTAAACTTATGTACGCTTTGTGTTAAATATCCAAAACATATATTATTATCTTTTATATTAGTCACAATCACGAATAGTGCTGGTGCCTAAATCAATACTACCAAGTATATCCCGTAAATCTTGAATTATGTCGAGTTCACGAAAAATTATCAAGACATAACAAATATGCGGGTGGCTGTCTTGTGGAAGCCACTTTTTGATTTTTACCGTGCGATGTAAATTGACTGAGATATGACCAAAATGACAATTGTTTGCGCATCGGCACTAGAGCCAAATAGTACGTGGAACAAGCTGCATCAACTATAAAAATATTTCAAAGCCGGAAACCAATATCAAACTTTAGGATATGGTAAAAGACATGTTTTAGAATGTTATTTTCACATGGGACACGCCTGTCAAGGCGTCCTCAAGATGGTCGCCAAAATAATTCTTAAAATTGCTGTAACTCAAGAAGTAATCATCGGATGTGAACAAAACAGGTAATGTTTTAATGAGTTTGTAATTCTCTACAAAAAAGTCACAAGCGGTTTTACCGCAAATGCAATAGTTTTAATTATATTTATAAATTAGTACAATGTATTGCAATTATAGCAATTTAAAAAAATATATATAATTATATACGTGGAACTCGTTAGATTACCAAGAAATTTTCACACTTTACTAAAATAACGCCAATAAATCCTAAATTGTTAGTCCCGAAACGAAATTCCGGTAATTTTTTGATTAATTAATTAATGAAATTAAGCATTAATTAAATCCCAATTAAAAGTTTATTATTTAAGTACCACAATCACATAGTGTATCACAAGAACACAATTCGACAACAATTGACTGAAAAATTATTGGTTTCAAAACTAAAATCCGATCACTTTCATATTTTTCATATTTTTTTTTCATATTCATATTAGTGATTTCGTGCCATTTGGGCCAATTCTGACCAAACGGGTGGGGCTACAACGTTCATATTATACATGGACATTAAGGTTATGGTGATGTAGTACCTTTTGAAAAAAAATGTTTAAAAAAGTTAGCCAGAATCCATAGAAATAAAGCTTTTAATATAAGTTTTTTACAGTAAATAATACCAATTGACAAGAAACAATAGAAACTTGACAACAATCACCTACAATGCGTAGGCAACAAAACAAAGCACTTGCAAAAGTAAAGATATCCCACGCAAACTAAAAACTATAAAAAGCTCATCCATCAACGCGGCGGGACTTAAGCGTTTTCCTAGTTTTAACGTGTAAACATTATCAAAAACCAGCGGCCTATGGTAAAACATTTTTGGAAAAAAGTTTAGTTCTCTCTTTACGGGACATTGTCTGGAATTTACGGTTCCCAAATTTTTATAAAGGTTTGGTTTTATGGTAGAGCCCCAAAGTTTTCCAATTATGAAAGCCAAATAATGGCAAACAAATTTTTAAAAAAGTTATCGCTGCTTTTTTTGAATTCGCGAAAAAAAATCCCAAATTTGGAAATTTGTGACAATTATTTTGCAGTGCAATTTAAAAACTTTGAATCTCGGCTTTACTTTGGTTTGATTTGGGAAAACCAAAGCACATTATTAAGCGAGCGTTTCCATTTGACTCTGCCGGGAAAAATGGTCACTGGTTTTGTTTGTTTTGTTTGTTTGTTTGTTTGTTTGTTTGTTTGTATGTATGTCTCGCCATAACGTTCGAACGGAGTTCCGGTTCGAGTTGAAATTTGGACCATCCGCAAGCTTCGATCTGGATTGAATGCCATTAGTTTTGTGGCAAAATCGTTCAAAAAGTTACAAAGTTACATTAAAGTTAATCGAAAGTTTTTTTTAAACTAAACGGCAACAAAATCTGAGGTGGCCAAATCATTTAGAATGTCCGTCCGGTCACGAATATGTTAATTTTATTTAGATCCGATATGTGGTAGTAGATGGAAATTACATTTTAACAAAAGTAACGTTACCATGGCAACGAAAAGTCGCACGAGGTTTCTGACCACTATGCACTGCCACCTATAAGTAATCAAAATACTATCGAGAAAGCAGTGCATTATTTGTTCCAGTGGCGGATCTAGGACATAATCATGGGGGGGGGGGGCGATTTGCGTGTGCATGTACAGTTTCATCAAGATCGCATATGACGTTTGCCCGGTAGAGAGCGAACAAACAGACAGAAAAAAAAAAAACACCCGAGCTAAATTTTTTGGGGGGTCGGTGAAATTGAAGTCTTCGCTTCGCTCATCCAACAAGAAATAAAAATGTGATATTTTTAAATATCGATAGCATTTGTTTAGATTTTTCATAATTATGTAAAAGAGACCACAGCCTGCAATATAAAAACATCTATGAAAGTCACTCGCTATCAGTTTAAATATCTCAAAGTTGGTGTCTTTCATTTGGTTTTGTTGTTGGATGAGCGAAGCGAAGACTTCAATTTCACCGACCCCCCAAAAAATTTAGCTCGGGTGTTTTTTGTTTTTTTTTTTTTTTTTTTGTTTTTTTTTTGTTTTTCTGTCTGTTTGTTCGCTCTCTACCGGGCAAACGGCATATACGATCTTGATGAAAATTTGACAGGACCTTCGAAATCTCTGAACTTAGACTTGCTACGTTTTTGGGTACAATCGAAGAAATATTTCTTATGAATATCGTACTTTTACGATTTTTTTCGATTTTTAGTGCGATATTTTCGTGACATTTGGGCCGATTCTGACCAAACGGGTGGGGCTACAACGTTCATATTTCACATGCACATTAAGGTTATGGTGATGTAGTACCTTTTGAAAGAAAAAGTTGAAAAAGTTAGCCAGAATCCATAGGAATAAAGCTTTTTATATAAGTTTTTACGGTATAAATAAACCAATTGACAAGAAACAAAAGAAACTTGACAACATTCACCTACAATGCGTAGGCAGCAAAACAAAGCACTTGCAAAAGTAAAGATATCCCATGCAAACTAAAAACTTTAAACAGCTCATCCATCAACGCGGCGGGACTTAAGCGTTTTCCTAGTTAGTACCCCATGTCATCTTTGAAAACTCTCTAAGCAGGTTATATACTACCATCTTTGCTTTAAGCTGTCATTATTCTTGTTTGATTTATCAACTAATTGGATGAGCGTAGCGAGCGAAGCGAGTGAAGCGAAGACTTCAATTTCACCGACCCCCCAAAAAATTTAGCTCGGGTGTTTTTTTTTGTTTGTTTGTTTTTCCGTCTGTTTGTTCGCTCTCTACCGGGCAAACGGCATACGCGATCTTGATGAAAATTTAACAGGACCTTCGAAATCTCTGAACTTAGACTTGCCACGTTTTTGGGTACAATCGAAGAAACATTTCTCATGAATATCGTACTTTTACGATTTTTTTCGATTTTTTTCGGGATATTTTCGTGACATTTGGGCCAATTCTGACCAAACGGGTTAGGCTACAACGTTCATATTATACATGGACATTAAGGTTATGGTAATGTAGTACATTTTGAAAGAAAAAGTTAAAAAAGTTAGCCAGAATCTATAGAAATAAAGCTTTTGATATAAGTTTTTTGATTTTTGTACGATATTTTCGTGCCGTTTGGGACAATTCTGACCAAACGGGTGGGGCTACAACGTTCATATTATACATGGACATTAAGGTTATGTTGATGTAGTACCTTTTGAAAAAAAAAGTTGAAAAAGTTAGCCAGAATCCATAGAAATAAAGCTTTTAATATAAGTTTTTACGGTAAATAATACCAATTGACAAGAAACAATAGAAACTTGACAACAATCACCTACAATGCGTAGGCAACAAAACAAAGCACTTGCAAAAGGAAAGATATCCCACGCAAACTAAAAACTTTAAAAAGCTCATCCATCAACGATGCGGGACTTTAGCGTTTTCCTAGTTAATAATGCTGGCCATCTACAAGAAACAGTGCAATACCGCAGTAATACACCGTTTAAAGGTATAATTAAAAATTAAAATCGTAGTCTAGACCACCAATACTTTATTCTAACCTACTCCATGAATTCTACCGGGCATGGTCGGGCATTAAGCAAAGAGCATGGCTCTGCTAATCGTAAAAGACGAGGAACAAGACGCAGTCCATCTCGCAAACATCAGCTGGTTGGATGAGCGAAGCGAAGACTTCAATTTTCACTGACCCCTCAAACCATTTAGCTACAATGTTTTTTTGTTAGTTTTTTTTTGTATTTTTGTCTGTTTGTTCGCTCTCTACCGGGCAAACGGCATATGTGATCTTGATGAAAATTCAAGGGGACTTTCGAAATCTCTGAACTTAGACTTGCCACGTTTTTGGGTACAATCTACGAAATATTTCTCATGAATATCGTACTTTTACGATTTTTTACGATTTTTTGTGCGATATTTTCGTGACATTTGGGCCGATTCTGACCAAACGGGTGGGGCTACAACGTTCATATTTTACATGGACATGATGGTAATGGTGATGTTTTGTTTTCTGAAAGAGAAAGATAAAAAAGTTAGACCAGAATCCATAGAATAAAGGCTTTAATATAAGTTTTTTTAGGTTTATAATAACAATTAACAAGTAACAATAGAAACTTGGCAACAATCACCTACAATGCATTCAAAAAGCCCTTGCAAAGGAAAAGTGGTCCTACGCAAACTAAATCTTACAAAAAAGCTCATCCATCAACGCGGCGGGACTTAAGCGTTTTCCTAGTAAATATAATAGAGAAGAATATATTACTCCCCGAATAGATGCGACCTTTGGCAGTCGTCGTCGGTGACCTCTCCCCCTTCCGTGACGACCTCCTTGACGACGACGACCATGATTACACGAACGATGCCAAAGACAACTTGACTACCACGACGTGAGAACCCCCCTTTTCTTTCGCCTACCCGTGGCTGCGTTCTGACCAGCATGGGACTTTCCTCCCTATATCACTTAGGCTAGAGTGGCGCAACACAACCGAACGGTTGACGCACCCGGAAACAAAATAAACTAAAACCCATTTTCTCTTTTCGTCTATAGGCCTAAATTGTCTTCAATTTTTCATATGCTTACATTGACGCTGGAGGCAGTAACTATACTAAGTCGTAAGTCTAGGGGTCGTACACTAGCTGGCCGTTCCAATTAGCCTGGGCATCTGTTGAACAAGGGTCTGTGACCACAAATGTTTGTGCAATGATTATACTAGGGAAACGCCAAAGTCGTTAATAGACGAGTGAGTGAGCCATGTGTTGAGTACGCGGTATCATTCCCCATACTGGGTTTAGTGGGCTTGATCCAGCCTTATAGGTATAGTGGAGAAAAGGGAATGTTCACGGGTACTCATGGCTCACTCACTCGTTTATCAACGACTTTGGCGTTTCCCTATTAAATAATATAGGAAACATGGCCCCGTGAACAGCGAACGTCGCAAATTTTAAAATTTTAAAAATGTGCAATGTGGGTCTAGCTATAGCACGTGCTCGCTTATCAACTCGTCCAACTGAACGTCTCCTAGTTGTAGATGAATGAAGAAGTAATTTGAATATAATAAGCTTGAGAACCTTGGTACGAACCCCGGGACAGTGGATGCCTTCGAATACGACCCGGGACACTTTTTTACAGTTGGAGTTTTCATTAAACCGTAATCGTAATTAAAATCGTAAAAAGCATAGTACACATTTTTTGGAAATTCACGGATGGTTTGAGACACTAGATCAAATTTTTACGAGAATTTTAATACCAAACATCACGCATTTTGTTGCATTTGTAGATTCGTTATGGATCGACCAAAATTGCAATGCGTGCCGGTTTTGGTATTTGAAAAATCAACATTTTTCATCTGCATGCAAATAAAAAACGTCAACTAACGGGTATGCCTGTAACTATTTGAGTACCTTAGTTGGCCTATAAAATACGTCAAGGGCTCGGGGATTCCGGAAAACAACATTTAAACCCTTCGTTTTCATATCCTAAGCGCCAAAACGCCCCTGAAAAGATTTTTATTCCCTGCAATGGAATTTTCATCGCGCGTATATACAGTTTTTACTCATTCTACATCCATACAGCAGTTTTGTAAGTGTTGTAAACAGCTATGTGTACGGCGGGAGGAGGAGTGGCAAGGCCAAGGGGGGAGCTAAAAATGTACTACCCACTTCAAATAATCAATGCATATCAAATTAAAACTCAACATATGCACCTGCAACGAGGTCACATTTACTTCAAAATTGACAAGATCTACGAATAAAGGGTATGCGTGCACGATTTTCACCATGTAATACAAGTCAAATGTTTCTAAAAAGGGACAATTTTGAGTAGTCAAAATATAAAATATGTTATTAAAATTTAATTAGCAATGATCATTTTTAAAACAATTATCTACACCAGTTCTGTGTGGGTCCTGTTGTGTTGAAGTACAATTTTGGAGTCGGAACAGTATTCCGGGCACTCCTTGGCCATTTTCGGGGCAATTTGGGACATTCCCGTTATCTTTTTGGTTCCCCAATTTTGACCAAATTCGACACAAGGGAGCCCAGTCGGCCAGAAGAATAACTGCAACACAAATAATATTTTATATTGGCATTGCGCATGAGGGCGAAATGATAAAAAAAATTACTGTCGGAGCATTTTGGCGCATGAAAGGAGCTCATCGTGTTTCTCAGAAAAAATGTTGAATACAAGTGATTTTCTTTAGGATGGGCAGGCGTCAGTGGGGAGAAAGGTGCAGATTCAAACTTTTGGATTTGGGAATCTTGATTATTTGGTGACATTTTTAGAACTTATCTCGGTTTTGCTCTTTCCATTGATATCACAGGGCCGCGTTAAAGGACAGTACCAAACTGTGATCAGTTATTCGTGGCCTAAAACTTAATTTTGGGATTTGTAGCAATTGCTAAGAAATTTTGGGAATTCAAAGACAATTCTTTTTACTAGAAAAACGCTTAAGTCCCGCCACGTTGTTGGATGAGCGTAATTGGTGCATTGAGCTGCCAGGTGTTATGTGGATTTTCTGTTGTTCTGTGAAAAAATCATTACTAACTTGATGATTTTTTTAAAATTAATTTAAATTAAATAACTAGGAAAACGAAGTCTCGTCGCGTTTATTGATGAGCTTTTTACTTATCAAGTGCTTTTTGAACGCATTGTAGGTGATTGTTGTCAAGTTTCTATTGTTACTTGTTAATTGTTATTAAATTCCTCAAAAAAACTGAATTTAAAACCTTTATTTATATGGTTTCTGGATTTTTTTCATTTTTTTCTTTCAAAAAGCAATACATCACCATAAGCGTAATGTCCATGTGCAATATGAACATTCTAGCCCCACCCGTTTGGTCAGAATCGGCCCAAATGTGACGAAAATATCGCACTAAAAATCAAAAAACTCATATTCAAACCAAATATTTCTATAGATTCTAGCTAACTTTTTCAACTTTTTCTTTCACAAGGTACTACATCACCATAACTTGAATGTCCATATGAAATATGAACGCTGTAGCCCCGCCCGTTTGGTCAGAATCGGCTCAAATGTGATGAAAATATCGCACTAAAAATCGAAAAAAATCGTAAAAGTACAATATTCATGAGAAATATTTCTTCGATTGTATCCAGAAACGTAGCAAGTCTAAGTTCAGAGATTTCAAAGGTCCCCTTAATTTTTCATCAAGATCGCATAATATGCCGTTTGCCCGATAGAGAGCGAACAAACAGACAGAAAAACTCACAAAAAACAAAACACCCGAGCTATTTTTCTTGGGGTAACGTAAGTGAAAAACAAACAAAAAAACAGAAAGTCAAATTGAAGTCTTCACTTCGCTCGCTACGCTCGCTACGCTCATCCAAAAAATAAACTTAAATTTTTATTTTTTTTATTAATCGTAATTTAAAAAAAGAAAAAATCGAAAAATTGCGATTTTCATAAGAAATAATTATTCGATTGCGCTCAAATTTTACAAGAATATATAAATTCATAAAATTAAGGTTCTGTGAAAAAATCATTGCAATCGGTTAAAGCATGTAGGTGTTATAAGTCAAAGAATTGTTTTAAAAAAGAAAAAACCCGTAAAATTTTGATTTCCATGAGAACTAATTTTTCGATTGCGCTCAAATTTCACACGAATGTTTTAATTCATAAAATTATGGTTCTGTGAAAAACTCATTAAAATCGGATAAAGCATGTAGGTGTTATAAGTTGAAGAAATTTTTAAAAAATCGAAAAAAATCGTAAATTTGCGATTTTCATGAAAAATATTTTTTTGATTGCGCTCAAAAACGTGGCAGTTCTAAGTTCAGAGTTTTCGAAGGTCTCCAGAAAATGTTATTGCAATTGGAGTATCGGTTTAGCCGGAATCGTGCTGACAAACACACAAAAATACAGAAAAAAAGAAAGAAAAATACATTCCGGATTTTTTTCTCCAGTGTAGTGAAATGGAATCTTCGCTTCGTTCGCTACGCTCGCTACGCTCTTCCAATAATTTCCGCAAATAAATTTCCGTTCCAGGCAATCTCGGACTCCAAACAATCGGGCGGACGAGACGAACAAAATGCCGTACCGGAAAAGAGTCCCGAAAAAACATGTCCTGGATTTTTTCGAAAGACATGAAAATGCCCATATTTAAAAAAAATCATTTCCCCTCAACTTCGGAGCTACGGAACAAGTCCAGCGGCGTCCCGGAAAAGCGTCCCAGAAAAACAAATTGTCCCGGATTTTCGGAAAAAGTGTTGAAACGGTTTGATACTACGAGACTTACAAAATAGCGTACTGAGAAAGCGTCCCGGAAAAACATTTGTCCCGATTTTTACAAAATGACACGATTAAAAAATCTCTATCCCGCAACTTCGTGACGAAGGGACGATTCCCTAGGAGACCCAGTAAAGCGACCCGGAAAAAATTGTTATGGATTTTCGAAAAACGCTGGAACCGACCCGAAAGGACGTGGAAGGAGCCGAGGGAAGACCGAAAATTAATCGGACCCATCACGAATGGCAAACCGGAAACATGTTTGTCCTGGTTTTTCACAAAAGGCTTTGGATTTGAAAACCATCATTTTTAAGGAATTTTTCACTTTTGCTCTTTCCAATAACGTCAGAGGTCCGCGTTCAAGGCTTTCGGCCTCGATACTATTTTGATCGTAGTTAAAAACTTTTTCAATCGTTTTTCGGGGGTGAATTCCAAAAACATTGTTTTCTTAATAGCTTGCGCAGTAATTGTCTGATCGGGTCAATCTCAATGGAACCGGACGGACGAGGCAAAGAGTTTGACGTACAGGAAAAGCGTCTTTGAAAACCATTTGTCCCGGAAATTTACAAAAGGCGTCAAGTGCCCTCATTATGACAATTCTTTTTTTCCCGTGACTTCTGGGCGTCGGGACGCGTCCGGCGGCGTCCCAAAGAAGCGTCCGGGAAATAAAATTTGACATGTATTTTCAGATGTATTTTCAGAAAAAGTGCGGGAACGGACCCGAGAGGACGAGACGGTGCAATCTCTTTCTAATATACAGAGGTTTAGACTTTCTAAATACAACGAGAGTATCGAGACGGCGCAGTCTGCTTCTAATACAGGGGTTTAGCCTCTCTAAACACAACGGGGGTAGTCACCTACGAATAGAGAGGTTTAGCCCTCCTGAACATAACGAGGGTATCGAGACGACATAGGCTTCCACTAATATGGGGTTTAGCCTTACTGAGTGCAAGGAGGGTATCGAGTTTTCGTTGTCTCCTTCTAAAAGAGGGGTCTATAGCCTCACTGAACACAACGAGGGTATTGAGACGACACAGTTCTCTTCTAATAAAGGGGTTAAAGCCCCCTGAACACAACGAGGGTATCGAGAGGACACAGTCTCCTTCTAAAATCTAACAAAAGCGTTTCAAAATAAACAAATAACGGACAATTAAATAAAACACACTTTGTTTACGTATTTAAAATGAATGAAGCCGAAATGAAGCTCACTTATTCCGAGGAAACAAGGAACAGTATGGCTCTCTGGCGCGCGAGTGAGGAACTAGAGAATCCGGGATAGGTACGCCCACCTGATAGGAAAAGGCATGGTGAATCGCGTCAGTCTACGAAAATACTAAGAATATTATGATTGTATATTTAATTCACTAAATTGCAATTTAGGAAGCAATAAAATACAGTAACCAAATAGATTTCCATCCATTTCAACCATTTACTCATACAAAACTACCTGAAAGGTATTATCTAAACTTGACTTTTGGGTCTCGGCAGTGAATGTTGACAGGTTCTTGAATGAAGCATATATTTGGGACATTATTTTATCTAGCCGATTACACTACCGATTAATGTCTGTGTTTATATGTAAGCAGATTACACCAGATGTTTAAAATGGATTTAACCTCACATCGCCCTTCGTTTTGCACATTTAAATGCCTTTGTCAGCCGTTCACGCGAGATTTTTTAGGCCTAGATTTGCTTTGGTGCGGTGTCAAAGTAGGCCTAGGGCCTACATGTTTATTTCAATTTCAATTTCAATTTTTTTATTAGGACAAATTGTACATTTTATGTAACAACAACACAATTTTTAGCGTATGTGTCCTTTAGCTAAATAAAAAAAAAATGTTACAAATACTAATATATGAGAAATTGACATAATATGTATACATTGTAAATAATAATAATTATTGAAAAGTAATAAATAAGGTTCATTTCATTATATTATAGTTAATCAATAATATCAAGTGATAACAGGAATTTCTGTGAGTGTATCATTTAAGTATCATTTAAGATAATAGTAGGCTTTTAGAATTAAAATTTGTTTGAGTTCATGTTTGAAACGGTCATAGCTTGAAATGTTTTTAATGGATTCTGGAAGATGGTTATAAAGAGATTTATGTAAGTAGTCGGAGTTTACTTGGCCAAGTTTTGTGTGATATGAGTTAAGCTGTAATTTTTTTAACGTGTGTCATGATCATGGACATTTGCATTTACTAAGTCGGTATGTATATATATTGTTATTACTAATATTAATTAGAGAATGTATAAGCATGAAATTGTGAGGATTCTGTGGTGTATAAAAAAAGGTTTACAGTGTTTCTGTGGATCAAGGGAACAAATTGCTCTAATTGCTTTTTTTTGTATAATAAAAACTTTATGAATGTGGGTCGATATACCCCAAAAATTCAATTCCGTAGCTTATATATGACTCAAATAATGAATAGTAGCATATTTTGGCTGTGGGGATGTTACTTATCTGCTTGATGGTCCTTATAGCATAACAAGACGAATTAAGTTTTGGTATTAATGTATTGATATGATCGTGCCATGTTAGATGTTGGTCTATTGTTAAGCCTAGAAATACATTTGATGAAACTTGTGTTATATTTGAATTATCTGAAAAATTGGTTAGGTATGGTATTTTATTTAAAGATTTAATCTTCTGAATTGAGTGGGAATTGGATATAGTTTGTTTTTTTTGGAGTTTAAAATAAGTTTGTTAGCTGTAAACGACCCATTTGATTCATTTAGTCTTTCTTCTGATTTATCCCGAAGAGCTTTAATAAATAAATAAATAAATTTTATTTAGAGTCTGCCCACTCAGTTATATAACTGATTTTCAGTGGGGGACTTTAAATCAAAGTGACCAAGCCAACCCTGTAGGCCCCGACGCAATCGACGAGTGAGCGATAACCAACCAAAGATCGATATTTTTAATAGGAAATATAGCAATCAGTGGTATGGACAGTGCGAACACCCGCGGATCTACGCCAGAATCAACAAGGCCGATTCAGAACAACTCTGAAATTTATTATGTGCTTCGTTGCTAGGACGGCTCCAAAGTCACCGTTTTACAAATTCCTAAGCAAGAACTGATGGACTTAAGTCCAAATCAGAAGTTAAAAAACTTTTGCTATTAGAGGGAATCGAACCCTGGACCTTCTGCATTGGAAGCAGAGACGCTAACCACAAGACCAACGAGCCACACAATTTCGTGTCTCGTCGTCTCGATTTTACTTTCTTTTTTATGTATGGGAATTATTTTGGATATTTTTAGTGCTTGTGGAAAGACCCCATCTTTTAGACAGGTATTGAAAATATCACATAGAGGTGCAGCTAACATATGGATACATTTCTTTAAAACAATAGTTGATATGCCATCTACTCCTGCAGAGTGAGATGATTTTAACTTACCAACAATATTTTTTATTTCATTAATATCAGTTTCATAAAAATATAAAGAATTTACTGGGCTCTTGTTTGTCTTATGCAAGTAATCAATGAAAGTAAGATTTTGATTACTTCCTTGATTTACTAAGTTATTTGTTAGGTCAGAGGCTTCATTAGCAAAATAGCTATTAAGGATACCACTTTAGAGTCATTTATTAATTCATTGTTACTATTGAGTAGATTAATATTTTCACGGGGCTTAATAGGTTTTCTGTTTGTCTCTGAATTTATAATTTTCCAGATACACTTTGACTTATTGTTAGCTTGAGATATACTGTCCTTAATTTGATTACTTTTTGCTGTTTTTAAAACTTGTTTATAAATTTTTAAATATGATTTAACGTAAGTTTGAAGGAATGTCACGTTTTGGAAATGAGTTTTTAATATAAAGAAGACTTCTCTTATTTAAACTCGAGATTTTTATACCCTTCGATATCCAGTTTTGCTTTTTGTAGAATGGTTTATTTTTTATAGTTTTAAATGGACAATTTTCACTGATATATGACTGCAGCTTCTGTATAAATGTATTGTATTTATCATCAGCCAATTTAGCTTGTGATACATCATCCCACATTTCTTCTTCAAGTCTCTCGATAAGATTATCTAATGTGGTATCATTTAATAATTGAATTGTTTTTGTTGTTGTTGGAGGAATAAAATTGTTATAATTGAATTTTGATTTCTTGAGCATAATGGTCGGCAATACCAAGGTTAAGTACCTGTGTCTTGAATGGAAGTGTAGTATTTGTTGCTATGTTGTCAATGATGGATGATGTTTGCCACCTTTGGTCAACTCTAGTTGGTTCATTTATGGTGAGTATAAGGTTAAATGAGCTAAGGAGATTAATTAGTTGATCTTTATTCGGGTCTTTACTATTTGGAGAGACGTTTACATTAAAGTCACCAAAACTACTAAATGTTTATTTGATTTTAATAGTTTAGAGATAATTTTTTCACTTTTTTCTAGAAAGGTTTTAATGTTGCCATTTGTGGACCTATAAATTACGACGATTATGATATTAGATACCGCTAGTGTTTTTTTATTTGTACTTAAATTCAATTCAATGCAAGCACATTCAAAATTTAAATCACAACTATAGTTAGTAATTGTTGGTTTCTGAGTTACAAGCTCAAACAGTGTGTTGATCACAAAGATTGCAACCCCTCCATGTATATGAGAATTTCTGCAAAACGAGGAAACTAGTGTGTAGTTATCAATCACAATACTGTTTATACTTTCACTTGTTTTCCAGTGCTCTGATATACATAGCACATCAACGGTTTCATTTTTCGTACTGTGCTCTTCTAAAATGATATTTAAGTCCCTACTTTTTGTAAGTGTAAAGGCTCATTCATAACCAACTTAGGCCTCTAACTTAGCAGCTAACTTAGCCTCTAACTTTAGGTTGCTGTTCATGATAGATATTTAGGCCGCTAACTTAACAGCCACTGCCTCCTAGATGTTGCTCGTGGCAGAGTGCTTTACAGCCATACCGTCGCCTCTAACTTTAGATGGCTGTGCATGATAGATGTTTTTAAACCAATCACAACACAGATTTGCAGTGTTTACTTTTATCGCGCCAATGCTTGACATACAATAACATTCAGCATTCAGTAAGTAGGCCTAGCCTAGCTCTACTTAGGTAGCATTATAGAATTGATTGACTATAGACTGTACAGTTTATTAAACAATAATTGATGGTAAAAATAATAACGTATTTATTTAAGACAACGTGACGTAAGTCTTACATAACCTCACATGGCCTAGCCCTAGCTGGGGGCTAGGCCTAGTACCGCAATAAACGTTAATAATACTGACGGTCAGTTGACATTTCTGCCCCAATCGATAGCCAAATGTTTTCTTTTATATTCTTATCTTTGTATAAAGACGAAGATTTTACATATAGCAGTGGCCTTTTCATGAATTCGTTCAATAGCTTTTCATCGAACAATAGCTGATGTTCCTTGGGATCCATTTTTGCTGTTTGTTTACGTTTTCAATCGGATATGACCGGAAATTGTCGGCTCGAGTCTCTCTCTGATTGGTTAAAAGCTTAATGTTAAGTTAGCTGCTAAGTAAAACCTTGGAGTTTGCAAACATTCGGTTGCTGATAAATGTAAGTTAAAGGCTAAGTTTGGTCATGAACAGACGTGTTGTTTTCCATAAGACAAACCTTTAAGTTAGAGGCTAAGTTAGCTAGGGCCATTCACAACCAACTTAGTAGCTAACTTAGCCTCTAACTTAAAGGTTTGTCTTATGGAAAACAACACGTCTGTTCATGACCAAACTTAGCCTTTAACTTACACTTATCAGCAACCGAATGTTTGCAAACTCCAAGGTTTTACTTAGCAGCTAACTTAACATTAAGCTTTTAACCAATCAGAGAGAGACTCGAGCCGACAATTTCCGGTCATATCCGATTGAAAACGTAAACAAACAGCAAAAATGGATCCCAAGGAACATCAGCTATTGTTCGATGAAAAGCTATTGAACGAATTCATGAAAAGGCCACTGCTATATGTAAAATCTTCGTCTTTATACAAAGATAAGAATATAAAAGAAAACATTTGGCTATCGATTGGGGCAGAAATGTCAACTGACCGTCAGTATTATTAACGTTTATTGCGGTACTAGGCCTAGCCCCCAGCTAGGGCTAGGCCATGTGAGGTTATGTAAGACTTACGTCACGTTGTCTTAAATAAATACGTTTATTATTTTTACCATCAATTATTGTTTAATAAACTGTACAGTCTATAGTCAATCAATTCTATAATGCTACCTAAGTAGAGCTAGGCTAGGCCTACTTACTGAATGCTGAATGTTATTGTATGTCAAGCATTGGCGCGATAAAAGTAAACACTGCAAATCTGTGTTGTGATTGGTTTAAAAACATCTATCATGCACAGCCATCTAAAGTTAGAGGCGACGGTATGGCTGTAAAGCACTCTGCCACCAGGGTCCACTAGATACTTATGCTAAGCTGCTGTAAGCTGGGTCTTCTCACCTGATGTAAACAAACCGCCATTTTATATCTTAGCGTGTATTTTAAAAATAATCTGGAGCGCTCCGAACACGCTCTGTAATATTATCCGTAGCAGAATGTGCTATGTTTTTGTTTTGTTTTTGACAGATCATTGGGCATTGTGGATTATTACCAACTTTGTGTTTAGAATGAAGTTACAACTCCACGATAAAAGATTTTATGCGCATAAGCCTAGGCTAGGCCCTAGTGTGTGGGATTTTTCATAGACCAAGGCCTAGACCTTACCCAATAAACCTTTCTTGTAGAAGTCGACGTCGAACTTAGGTCTGGAGGTTACCCGCGTTCTTAGGGCTAGGCCCTAGGCTTAGCTCAGATTCAAGTTCAAGTTTGATTAAAATTAATCCGCATTAGGTATTGGTTTATACATGGTGCAAGTATGGACAAGTGCAAGGCTTGGGCTCATCTTTATCTTACCAAACACATCAATGCTAATAGGCCTTATTGCCATAGGCCTACCGGTATCTGGACAGTTTGCCTCGGGCCCTAATATCCAAATTAGTATGCAAATGAAAATTGAGATATGAAGTTGAAAGATATAAAAATTATTTACATCATAATGTTATCTGCAAATATAAGAATCAAAGATTACATAAATGGTAGCCTATTTATGTATTTATTGCATTAAAAAAATAATGTGCAACCGATTTCTGAAATTGACGTCCAGCTGCAGTCTGCTGTTTGTTTACAAAATCTCTTTGAGGTCCGTTGGATAATTTGTGCGTGCACTCAGTAGACACATTATCAAGTGGGCCTTGACTTCAAGATATAAAATGGCGCTTATACATTGTGGAAGTACAAGCGAAGACCCACCTTACAGCAGCTGTTAGGTATCTAGTGGACCCTGTCTGCCACGAGCAACATCTAGGAGGCAGTGGCTGTTAAGTTAGCGGCCTAAATATCTATCATGAACAGCAACCTAAAGTTAGAGGCTAAGTTAGCTGCTAAGTTAGAGGCCTAAGTTGGTTATGAATGAGCCTTAAGGCCTTGAATATTTTGATGGAGTATTCTAATAAATTTTGTACTTTTTATATTGTTGTTTATGTTGTCTTTGTGTTTTGAAGGGTGTGTTAGAGGCGGAGTGTCGTGTAGGCTCTTCATTAAATATTATAAAAAGCTCGAAAGGGTGTGATGGCCTACATACGAAATTAAGTCTGGCCAGAATAGGCTATTATTATTTAAGCCAGAGTTTCGCACGTCTGCTAGGCCCTAGGCTATAGGCCTAGGCGACTTGGCTGTAAATACGAGATCAACACGCCTAGACAACACAGCTGACGGAGCCTATCCAATTTATTGAAATAAATTGATTGTTTTGAGATACAGACTGGTTAATTATTTTTTAAATTTATATTTTAGTAACAAAAAAAATTAGTTTTCTACTAGCCGAGTCATTTGACACCTAGGGATGGTTGAAACAGGCAAGCAGAAGGCCTAGGCCCTAGGCCAAGCTCCAAGCTAGGCGGCCGTCAATTTTCCGCGCTGTTCTCCACCGTTTATCACAGCTCTAGGCCATTAACATTTTGTCAAATTACTAGTCCACGCTTGCTTTAGCATATTATAGCCTACTACAAGGTTATTTTATACTCTGGGATTAGTAATTGATGCTCTTTGTTTTAGGGCAAACAATTCATAGGCGCTAGTAATTTGAAATGCAGTACGTGGGAAGAACGTACCAAATATGAAATCACTTATTCTTTACAGATTTTCATTATGTTTAAACTTTAACTATATCACAAGATATCAACCTATAGTTCTGAATCATTTTCTAGCCTATTATGTAACTGGACGTTTTCAACAGAAAAAGTAGGTTTCAAGCTTGGGTCCATGCAATGTTAGCCAAGCGTGTGGATGGCAGCTATCCCCTTTTACCCGGCCATCTTGCTAAACAGCTGATTGCTCACTAGCGCTCCATCGGACCTTTTTTCTCCGGTGATTTGACTAGTGTATTTTTGTTTTTTCTAATAAATAATAAAACACGGTTTGTGCATCAAATAAAGACAAAATTGTGTTTCTGAAACGCTTTTTAAATAAAATAAATATTATTGGTGTTTAGTTTTTATTTAATTAGATGCATATTAAAGGTATTAACTACCAACAAAAGATCTGGCATCACTGTAATCACAGTGTCTCGCGGGCCCCTACAACAAGCTGCAGGCCTAGGCCAACGATATTCGTGAGAACTGCCAATTCGTATTTGAATCATACCAAAATAATTAGTTATGAAATATGTATGATATATGTAGCATTTTATTAAATTAAAGAAACATTGGCAGAATACTTTAAAAGAGTAAAACGTGCATTTATTGCCAATTACAAAGCGTTTATAATTATTTGAACCCAGCGCGCACACAATAGTCTGCGGCAGACTGCATCAGTATCTCTCTAAGCGGCCGGCAGCCACTTTGGCTCAGGCATAGCGCGTCCGCAGACCCGTGAACCTGGCCCCCCCCACTTCAGCACTAATTCTGGATTTTTGTCAGCAATTAGTGCTCAATTAGTGCTACACTCTGGCAAAATTTGAGAATTAGTGCTCGGATAGATTCCGAGAAAAAGGCATGTTTACATGGGGGGGGCCAAGTTCACGCTGCCCCCCCCCCCCCATTGTCCCCCCCCCATTATAAGTCTAATTCTGGATTTTTTCCAGCAACTAGTGCTCAATAAAATTTGAGATTTAGTGCCCGGATACATTTTGAGAATTCAACTTCCATTTTTGTGTGTGTGTGGTGGGGGGAGGGGGGGGGGGACTATTTGTAGCAATAACTTTAATTTTTGAACAGGAAATAATGCCAATTAGTGCTTCACTTTGGTTAAATCTTTTTGAATAAGTGCCAGGACAGTTTCCGCAAAATCCATTTCGAAAACGGGGGTGGGGGTGGGGGGCGTATTGCCTTTCTCTATACGATTTTGAATCTCTCCTATGAGACTAGCAGGGTGCAAGTGGCAGACTCGTTTTTAAATGCCGTCCGACCCTCCCTCCACAGAGAGAGGAGAGGAAAGGAGAGAGAGAGACGCGACTGCGGTGGAACCACCCTCTAGTCTAGTCACGTGAACTAATTTCCTTTCTTCACGTGGTCGCGTGTTGTTTAGTGTTTACATACCAAAGCTATAAAAGTGCAATATTTGTGCAAGGCCAAGGACTATTTTATACAAATTCGTGTATAATATTATCGACACATTATTAATCGATACTTAATTTAAAGAAATAATATGATGACTTTATTTCAGATCCAATTTATCGGAGTAGACCCTCTTATAATATAATCTTCTAGCCAAAGTTTCTCACGTCGTCGTTATGCTTTTAGCGTAGTTCATTTGAACCACAAATCAAAGTTAACGCAACCTATTTTATTGCAATGAGGGAATCATAGAACAAAAATTAATTTTATTTGTTACAGTTCATTGTTAATAAAAACTTACAAAAAATTGAATTAAGCGTTTGAATAGTAGCACGATATAGTTCACTCACCTGCTTTTCGGGGCATTGCTATGAATGTAATACATTTTTTTTAAATGTTATAAAAAATATAAGAGTGTAAATACCACTTCTATCTAGAGGAAGTTGCAGGCTGTGCATTGTGACTCTGGTTGTGGCTAGAGTCATGGGTTATTAGGATAGGTTAAGGTTTCGTCTGTCGGTATCCATGATTGTGCAATATAGTGCAGTAATACCTGATAACTGATATTTCAGTTTCAATCAACGAATATCTAAGGAAATATATTGTTATAAGTAACAAGAAAATGTGTTTCTGTAAAACACGTTTTATTTTCATGTGTAATTGAACAGTTTTTGTTATGATAATTAATTGTGTACAAAGCCATAATACGTACTGCGGTTTTCCAACGATTGTCTGATTCGACCCATTTATCTTTGGGTTCTAATTAGGCAGGTCATAAATACAAAATTAGCAATGAATGTTAAAATGTTATAGAAACAAAGTCGTCAAAAACTACAGCTACACAAGGGATTACAAAATGGTAGTAAATAGTAGTTTCTTTCAAGAGTGCAAAATTACGATAAAAAATTGGTATCATTATTGACGGTGTTAAAATTTGTTTTTCTTTGTGTTTTGTTTGTATTTTTACGATTTGTGTGAAACTCGAAGCAGTAAGCACATACATGCTAATAATAATATGTATATGTAGGTTGTCTGGTCTATAATATAGTTAGTTATAGCTTTTTGACCTCGGAGCGGAAATCTAAATGATTTCATGTCTGCTTATTTAATTTTTTGTATTTAGTTTTGAATTATTTTTATATTTATAATAATTACATAACCAACTTCAGCCATTTCCATAGGCCTAGTTTTATTCTTTATGCCACATTTATCTTGTTATTAATTTATATCATGCAGACAATTTACTTAATTAGTCCACGTAAAATGTTACTAGTGATGTGGACCTACTAGACAACAGATAAAATGAATTAAATTCCAATTTATTAAATTTTATAATAATATATTCAGGAACCCCTTAGATCAAGAAAATTTACTCAGAATTTCGTACGGATTGTACACTCGAGCACTTCCGAGCTTCTCTGAACACAGTTCGAAATAACATGTGGTGTTTCTAAACGTTTGAGAATGACTTCCACGTTAGGCATTGCGATTGTGACTGAATGGTCATCCACTTTTGACCATAAGTATTCTTGTGGCTGTAACATGCTGCGGGGGGGGGGGGGGGGGGGGAGTGTAAAAACAAGTGTCTTCCGATTCCGACCATCCTTCGGAAACAGATACACGAGTGGTGTGAGGGCGACCCCAACATGTGCCACCGTGTGGGTGCCCCACTAGCGACGGGGAGAAAACATTCACAGGACCTGTCAGGAGGCTAAATTCAAAAGTCGTATAGAGTAAGGCAATACGCGGGTGGGGTTGTCGCAAGTTCACGCTACCCCACCACCTTACTTTAGCACTGATTCTGAATTTTTGCCAGGAATTATTGCTACACTTTGGCAATATTTTAGAATTTGTGCTCAAAGTTTCAATAATTTTGAAATTTAGTATTTACATTTTATATGTGTACTACATTATTACATTACACATTATATGTTTACTTTTCATAAAATCTGAAGCCATTGCTCATAGGAGGTGCTTGATTGGCGCAATCGAGTGTGAAGAGTGTGTAGTGTAAACACTACACCAGAGTGGTATAATCGTTGGTATAATGCATCAAATGACAATAAATTCAATGATATTCAATTCAATAATATTTGTATTATTTTCATATACAAAATGCAAATTTACGGTAATGTTAGAAAAGTAGAAAAATGACAATTGTACGCTATATGTATAGTTAGTTATGTATGTTATAGTGTATTGTATAGTTATTTTTTTTATTTATAAGCCTACATATATAATTGAAAACAGAGCATTCAGCAGTGATGATATAAAATACAATGCTATTTTTTAATTGGTTCTTTAAAATAAAATGAATGAGAGGAATGAAATATGAACTCGGTTTCGAACAGTTATTCATTTTTTTATTTTTTATTATGCCATTCTCTTTAATTAACACATAACAAATCACTTTTAAAAGGTGCATCATCGTTTCTTAGCAATGATTTAGTGTCAGCTTTGAAAAAGAAGGCAATGTTAGTGGCCTATTTGATGAATGTTTATTATACGTTTTTGTAGCTATATAGTCGCAAAACAAAAGATCGCCTGTTTTATTTGTGTCTAATCTGAAATTATTTATTTCTAGTGCATAATCATATTCTGCATGCATTGATGAATAATTGGATGAGCGTAGCAAGCGGAGCGAAGATTCCATTTCACTACACTGGAGAAAAAAATCCGGATTGTTTTGTTTTTTTTTTCCTTTTTTTCTGTATGTATTATTGTGTGTTTGTTAACACGATTTCGGCTAAACCGATACTCCAATTGCGATGAAATTTTTTGGGTGCCTTCGAAATCTCTGAACTTAGAACTGCCACGTTTTTGAGCGCAATCGGAAAATTATTTCTCATAAAAATCGCAATTTTATATTTTTTTCGATTTTTAAAAACTTTCTTCGACTTATAACACCTACATGCTTAATCCGATTATTATGGTTTTTTCACAGAACCTTAATTTCATGAATTAAGATATTCGTGTGAAATTTGAGCGCAATTGAAAAATTATTTCTCATGAAAATCGAAATTTTACAGTTTTTTCTTTTTTTAAACAATTTCTAGACTTATGACATCTACGTGCTTTATCCTATTGTAATGATTTTTTCACAGAACCTTAATTTTATGAATTTATATATTCGTGTAAAATTTGAGCGCAATCGAATAATTATTTCTTATGAAAATCACAATTTTACGATTTTTTTCATTTTTAAAATTACGATTAATTCAAAATAAAAAGTGAATTTTTTATTTAATTTAATTTAATTAAAAAAATTCTTCGACTTAGTAATAATTTTTTCACAGAACAACAGAAAATCTGCATAACACATGGCAGCTCAATGCACCAATTACGCTCATCCAACAACGCGGCGGGACTTAAGCGTTTTCCTAGTAAATAATATGTCCTACTAACTTGATCCTAGTTTGTGTAAACTTATAACATTTTAGTAAGAAATTAAGTCGTCGATTATGAATAGAACCTACCGCTCGAAGAAAAGTCTTAGCATACATAATTGCATTTTTTTTAGTATAGAGGTATTTACCAGCTTAACTCAAAAATATATTTAAGGAGAGTATTCCAGACTCGAATAGCGTTTATTGTAAAAGAGTGATCAACAAGATTGGTTCTATGGGTTGGAAATGTTAACTGAGTACCTGATCTAGATCTATAATGTAATGATAAAGGTATGGTTTGAGAATAAGTATTGAAAATTAGATGCTAGGTACGAAGGTGTTGATCTTGAGAGCAGACGATGAACAAGGCAAATCGAGTGTAGATTTCTATGTGTGGGGGTGGCAGGGTCAACTTGCCCTCCCCCCCCCCACTTTCGATGTCGATATCTCGGAAACTATCCGAGCACTAATTCTCAAATTTTGCCAGAGTGTAGCACTAATTGAGCACTAATTGCTGGCAAAAATCCAGAATTTGTGCTCAAGTGGGGGGGGGCCAGGTTCACGGACGCGCCCGCGTAGACGTAGCACGCGAGAGGTAGCCGGTTCAAACCCCGGCTCTGACTACTTTTTTACTTTTTTATTTTTATCCAAAAATTATTGTTTACGTATTATCTGAAATACATTTTATTACTGTAATCTTTTAGTGCAATTTACTCTAAAATAGAAAACTTTTATCCAGTCTGTATTTGCCTGTAGGAGCTTTCACTTATGATATGACGAAGCCCGACTTCCACATTACCCGCAGGTTACCAGGGTAGTAACACAAAAATCGAGTGGGTGGGGTGTCTAATGATCTGCTAAAAATCGCGCTCATCAATAATTATCGTAATAGCCGAGATGTACTGCTGTCCAGTAAATAATGACATACTGATGAAGTGGTAATTTACAATCACGTAAGAGGAAGACTGTTTTACTATAATGTGGAAAAGGCCAACTGGCTAGTTGCTATATAAAATGAAGAAAACTCATTGTTCCCTGTTCTTTGATCTGCTGTATATCTAGTCACAACAGTCTAGTCAAGGTCACGATGCGTTGTCGTGTTTGGTTCGGGGGGGTGGGGGTGGAGATCGGTAGTGCACTGGCTGTCGAGCAGATAAATCTGGCTTTCAAGCAAGATAAGGAAAAATTATATTGTACAATTTTGGTATCGTGCATCTCATTCTCCACACTACTCCGCCATCTCCACAACACTGCAATAACATAATAGTACATCAATACATTCATTGTGTATTGGGTCAGGAATCTGTCATTTTCTAACATCCTTCTCCTACCAAATGCAATTTATTGTTGAAATATAAAGCGCATAATATATGTAATTAATAATTAATTGCAACTTCATTGGCTGCCTGTATAAAACAAGTACCTATTATCTTTCTATTAATTATTATACCGGTTCAGTAGCAAAATTACATTTTGAAATCTCCCTGCAAATGTGCTAAAGGCTCTAAGCAGTCTAAGCCAATAAGATCAGAGTTAAGTTTACAGGGTTGCCAAGTCAAATCGTCAGGTTGCACTTCAGGATGCTATAACTTCTAAATTGGTTCAGGAACGTACTATTTTCTTGTTCTTATATCATCAGGGCAGCCTCTCTCGTTGCCACGGGCCTTGGTTCAAATCCAGGGTAAGACATGGTTCTTTTGTCGCCCAAGCACCAGAGTCTATAGGAGGGAAGCCCCCTCACTGGTTGTGCTGTGTTGTGACTTTCCACCCTTCCTATCTCTAACCTTTTCTCTTTGTATGAATGAAGAGGCACCCTTGCCCAGCAACAGCAGGAGGGGTAGCTTTTCTCTTGTTGCCAAGGGTCCTGGTTCGAATCCAGGGTAAGTCATGGATTTCTTGTCTCCCGAGCACCAGAGTTGGGAGGGAAGCCCCCTTACTGTCTGTGCTGACTGTGTGCCCCAGTATGAATGGTGTGTGAAGTAACCTTGCTGATGATGACAACATGCTTGCAGAATTTACTTCTTGCGGGCCCTACCACAGGTTTGGTTATGTGTTGTGAATTTTGGTTGCATGTAGTTAGCTGATTTTTAGTGGCCACCATCCGCCTGAAGAGTCCAGAAGGACGAAACGCGTCGTGGATTAAGGTAACAACTTTAAATTAGCTACAGTTGTCATCAGCAGGTGAAAAGTTTTGTCGCCCCCAGCCCTTCAGGCTGGGCTTTATGTTCTCTATGCTTTCCTAACCTGTCAACCCTTCTCCAATCTAAACTAAAGTTTTTAAACAAAATTTATTCACAAGAAAGTTATTTGAAATCATAAGTAAAGGTCGAAAAGTGTATGTATTTCCATGTTCCCCATGCTATGGGATAGGGCGACCTTCAAACTTTAGACCTGAATATATCGTAAAGTAGTTCAGGAAGCCTACTTTTTCTTTTTGCATTATTGTGTATTAGGTAATTATCTGTAAATATGCCAAATTTGATTTTTTTTTATTCACGTCGAGATACGCTTGAGCTACCTTAATAGAGAAAACCTTCATTGTTCAATGATAATTTTTAGCTTTTTTCACTATTACTCTTTCCTATTACGTCAGAGGGCCGCGACCAAGGCTACGGCCGCAATACTACGTCATTTAATCGTAGCCTAATTTTGTTTTTGAATTTCTAAAAAAAAATGGTTGTTTTTGGTTGGTTCTTGTGCAATAATTGTCCGATCGCGCCCATCTCGGTTTTTGGTACCGAACGGACTAGGTGAACATTTTGACGTTCCGGAAAAGCGTCCCAGAAAAGCATTTGTCCCGAATTTTTACAAAAGGCAACAAAATTCTTTTAACTGCATTTTCAGGTAGCGGGTAGGATCCGGCGGCGTCCCGAAAGTGTCCCGGAAAACAATATTGTCCCAGGTTTTTGGATAAACGACAAACGTGACCCGGCAACGACCGTATCGCGGTCGGGCGCGGACCGATTCGCGAGTTATTTGTCACGGCAACGAGGTTTTCCCACGCCCTCCGCGCAACGGCTTCAAGCCGCGCGCAAGCACGACTTGTGATTATATTTCATGTGAAATATACTTGATATTATAATGTGCCGTGTTCTTGCTTTAAAGAGTGTACAGTATACTTGTATTGTACTGTGGTTGTACCTTGTTAAGCTTGAAGAAGATGCACGGGCTACTCTTGCCTAATCTGTAGTGATTCTCGGTGGTGCAAGGCTTCCACTTCTTGGGGTTGACATTGCACACTTTACCAGGTGCTGGTGGTGTACCAACGTAGCAACTCTGTCTGTTTGTTGCACCATGGGCGTCGAACTGTTCCGGTTCCCGGTATTCTGCATAATAGACAATCTGTCATTTGGGTGCTTACTAAGTACAGTGTGTGAAGAATGAACATTAGTTTTAAGATCGAGTAAATAGAATTATTACGTGTAAGACTATATGTAGTTTTAGTAATACAAACAATGGGCCAAATACCGTCAAATGTAGCATTTAAATCAGTTTTATAACATATCTAGGTGCCCGTTAGGGCGCCGCAGCCAAGCCGCGGTGCGCTACACACTCAAGCACCTTATACACCAAGCAGAGTTGGGGTGATTTCGAGGTGTTACCCAGCCGTCATGTAACGTGATGTGAACTTGAAAACTATCACAATCGAGGGGATTTAGGTACCTGACAACACATGCCAAATTTTATTGGGGTACGATTATTCCTTCTTGGTGAAAAAATGGCTTGAAACATGCTCAAAATCACTTTAAGGATGTTAGCTACTGCCTACTACTGCCTACTACTGCCTACTACTGCTACTGCTAACATCTAATACGTCGGCCCGCGATTCTGACCAGACGGGTGGGACTACAATGTTCATATTTTACATGGACATTAAGGTTATAGAAATATAGTCTCTTTTGAAAAAAAAAGTTGAAAAAGTTTGTTGGAAGGCTTCCAAATAAAGGTTTTAAAATAAGCCTTAAACACTTGGCATACAATCAACAAGTAACCATAGTTACTTGACACTTGTTGACGGTATAAGCAGAGTTAGGCGGGAAAGTGCGATACGTAAACAAATAGCGGACATTTAAAATTTTTCTTCTTTGTGTGGAACGAGAAAAGGTGTCATTATACTCTCATCAAACAAATCAGAAACCGTCCCTGGCCTAGGCCCAGATGTGGAAAATTATTTATAATGCAAAAGTGTAGGTCTAAAGTTCCATTTGGCTATAGGACTAGTAAAATTCATACTTACATTACATGTTTGACAAGCCTAGCCAACCCTATGCCAGCACAACATTGTTCTGATATGAACTTGCTCAACTGTTTGTTTACATAATTACAACAATCAAATCATTTCATACAACTTGTCTTTCGATTGGCCCGCGTTTATGAAGGCACTGCCATCTAGAATAAATATAGAACTTTTTCGAGCTCTTTGCTATACGCAAATCTTTTTAAAGTGTTTGGATTTCGTGATACTCTTTCAACCATATACATCCTATATAATTGGCTAGACCAGCAGTCGGTGGTCCACTTCCGGTACAATTAGAAGCCATCTTAAAATGACAGTTTACATGTTAATCAAATGGGAGCGATTTGTGGCCAAATAGTTCTCAAGATTGCCGCCAGGTTGACAGGTAAGCATACTAGCCTTTAACACCAAATGATTACTAAATTCCCTTATGCAATCACTTCGTATTGTTTCTTTTGTTTAATACCATGCTGCACAAGCTAAAACCATATCAAACAATCCAGTAAAATACTTTATTGCATTAAAAAAGCATAAATTAAAACACCAAATCGCCATCTTGAAATGGGCCGGTTGAGTCTTCAATTTGCTACGCTCGCGCCTGTGCGGAGGTATAGGAGACTGCTAATCTAGCCTACTATAGGGGTTTAATATCAATGCTTTCAACTCACAACCATGACGTTTTCCAC
This sequence comes from Sweltsa coloradensis, assembly GCA_024449915.1. Taxonomy (NCBI): domain Eukaryota; kingdom Metazoa; phylum Arthropoda; class Insecta; order Plecoptera; family Chloroperlidae; genus Sweltsa; species Sweltsa coloradensis. Next base: position 12,337 of record JAMZAV010000228.1, on the reverse strand, counting down.
GATACCGTTCAAGAATACCAATTCCTTCGAAAACGAAAACGACTTCGTTTTCAAATTGCGTTTTCAACTCATCTCCCACGAACTCAAGAATTGGGGTCCAGTCCTTATACCGTCGTTATACCATGGTTATACCACCTATACCCAGGATGTACATGAATCCGGGTCTAGATATTTTACATCCTATATTGTTACTGCTAATACCATAGAATTTAAATCAACTTTGATAAAAATATTATATTTTAGCAAATAATTTTGTAATGGAACTTGAAAAAGTAATGAGATCACACACATAACAAAAACTTGTAGAAATACAGCCAAACCTTACACACTCAAAAGGAATGAGATCTAAAAAAAGGGCCAAGCTCATCTACCCTTCCACATAAACGTACAGTGTCCCATAACAGCATCCTCGAAAAGCTTGGCAAAATAGAATTTGCATGTTATTACGTTTAAATTAATTAGAAAAAAAGAACTTGGATAAACTATTACGTTAAATTAAAAATCGCAAATTCTATTTTGCCAAGCTTTTCGAGGATGCTGTTATGGGACATTGTACGTTTATGTGGAAGGTAGATGAGCTTGGCCCTTTTTTTAGATCTCATTCCTTTTGAGTGTGTAAGGTTTGGCTGTATTTCTACAAGTTTTTGTTATGTGTGTTATCTAAACTTCACGATACGAAAACGCAAAAGAGCTAATATGTATTTTTGGACTTAAAAAATTGTGAAGAGATTGTCCAAGGGCTATTTGAGAGGATTCGCATTACCCACTACAGAAAAACTTGGAAAAACTTTTAAGTCAAGAACTGCCTGTGGCCGCGTGGCGGGATTCGAACCGTACACGTCCCGAATGAAAGTCCCGCTTTTACACTTGATCGAACTAAATCTGTCGGCGCTTTGAATCTAAACCGTTTTTGTCATTTGGCAATGTTTCTAGACGTGGGGTTTCTTTTCCTTTGCGTTATAGTACTAATATAGAATATTGTTGCTAAAAAAATAATCAAGACTGTTACGATTCAAATTAGGTTTGTGCTTGCCTGGTAACCTATAGTTACCTAGTGTTACCTAGTGTTAAAGGCCCAGTCCACTCTTCAAACATCATTTGAATTTTAAAAAGATTGTATGTTATCATAGAGATCAGAAAAAAATGCAACGAAATCGCCCAACAAGTTTTGAAGCTATTCGCGCGCCTTGTTGGCTGCACCCTTCCTAGCGATACGTCACTTGGCGTGAGTCCGCCCGCATACCGATAGCCAGGTAGAGGGTTGACGGAGCCCACCAGTGTTAGGCGATCACTCGGGTAATGAAAACTTATGAAGAAAACTGCATGTACCTTGTGCTTTAGTGTGTTCATATTTAGTGTTACATATTTATGTTGTATATTTGTGTTGTTTTTTAAATCTTGTGACAATGGTGAACACGTGTTGTGTCTATTCGGATGTATGAGCGTAATAATGACAATGATCGTGGCATTTCGTTATATATAATTATCAATAAGACACGATTTCCTTCACTACAATAAACAGTAACTTTCAAAATTCATTGATAGAAAGAATGATACAATATGTTTTCCCCTATGTTTGTGTGATCCATGGTGTGATCGCCTCAACACGATACGTCCTCCTTCGCGCAGACATCGCTGTTACTGAAGGTAGCAGGTAGCAGACGACTGGCCAAGCTCGTTTCTCTCCCCCAAGTGACGTCACACGTAGTCTTAGCGCGCCTCGGTTCAAATGTAAATAAATCCGATTTCGTTCATTCGATTTTGAAAATTCTTTTTGCTACGTACGTAGAACAGTACATGGAAGAAAATATCTGTTACGACTTCAAGACAAGACTGGGCCTTTAATGAAATAGTTCAAATTTTACTTTGCTAAGCTTTGCTAAGACTTATTTACTGTAAGTATATAGTGTGCAAATGTAGAAGGGTACATTAGCTTGGACTTCCTTGTATAGATAGATAAATATATAAATTTTAAAAGAAAGTCATATTTAGAGTCTACCAGTCACAGAACTGATTTTCAGTGGGGAAATCCTAGGCCCCGACAACCGACACAATCAACAAGCGAACAATGACCAACGAGAGACCGGCATATTTTAAGTATGAAACACCAATCAATCAAGCTATTGAGACACGATTATATCCGCAGACAGTGCCAAAATCAACAAGGCTATTCGGAACAACCTTAGAATATATGATGTGCCTTGTTCCTAGGACAGTTCCTAAGCTTAGTACTGATGGGCTTAAGTTCAAACCAGAAGTTAAAAACTTCTGCCTAGAGCGGGAGCCAATTATCCTGGACCTTCTGCTTTGGAAGCAGAGACGCTATACCCACAACAAGCCACGCTATGCTCAATGATCTAATGCTTAAGTTTGATGTGTAATGCTTGGCTGTCTTTTTTACAAGTTTTGTATGCGTGGGATTACGTATTAGGGAAAACGTCATAGTCTGTCTGAAAAATAAAATATTTGTTTTGTTATTTCAGCTTATTATTGTGATATTCTTGGAAAAAAACGCTGCTTTACTGAAATTAGTTGGGTAAAAATTAATTTTCTATTCGAGTTATTGCCTATATAGGCCAACACATGAACAAAATCCACACGTTGTATTGTTGTAAGCATCCCAACCTTACCACTGAGAAAGTTGTCTAGTTCGTCTGCCCAGTATTTCCAGACCACTTCTTCTTCCGATCGGTTGTATTGTAATGAATAAGTGTGCTCTTCTTACCGTTACGTTCTGGGGGCATGGGGCTGAATTCAAGACCTAAATCATAAAAACACGCATCAGTTTATGTTATCAGTTCGCATTAAAACTTTATTGAAGTTACTAGAGAAGTTGAATGAAGATTACATTGTAAAGATGTCAGCAGAAAATCAGACAACCGTAAAATGTTGGTTGGTTTTATATCACACTCCCACTCCCAAGTCCAAGTTGTCACTATAATTACGGATACGTTCAGATTGTGCTGTAAACATTACATTTCACAGCCAATATTAAAATGAATATACTAAAGGTAGTACTCATGGAATTTTTGATAATTTAATCGCACTTAATTTAAGACCATGCCAAATATAAAATTCACCATTTAAAACATTTAACCGACAGTGTTTTTGGCTCGAGTGCTAAGCGCGCGACTCTGATTGTGGAAGTACCGGGTTCAAATCCCGTCGACATCGGAAATCCAAACTAAAGGTTTTCTAAGGTTTTCAGGGATTAAGTCCTCTTAAACCATCCTAGGATATTCCTTCACAGTTATCCTAACTCCAATATACCTGATACCTGAAGACATGCACTGCACACTGATATTCATTGCACGTTTCCCACGAGAAATTTAATGAAATGTTTTTCAAAATATATTTACAAAATAGGTATTTAAATATTTAAAACCCTAACAGTAGGCCTATAGGTGGCTTAAACAACCAAAAAAGTTATTTTTATACGACGCCAGCCAAGTCAGCCTTCAATCAATGTTAGCGTACATATAGAATTTTTTTTAAAGGAAGTGTCGTGTTGTTAAAATCTGATGCTAAAATCTAAAATTGATACCAAACAACAACACAAATTGACTGAGTTATTGACAATTTTAAACATGTTAACCAAATCATAATAGTATGTTTAAAACTCTAACAGTTCGGATTTCGTATGAATTATTACTAAAGGCCGCTTCGCGAACGCTTTTTTTAGTCGCGTTGATGGATGAGCTTTTTTTGTAAGTTTTTAATTTGCGTGGGACCACTTTACCTTTGCAAGTTCTTTTTGAATGCATTGTAGGTGATTGTTGTCAAGTTTCTATTGTTACTTGTTACTTGTTATTATAAACCTAAAAAAAATCATATTAAAACTTTTATTCTATGGATTCTGGCTAACTTTTTCAACTTTTTCTTTCAAAATGTACATCACCATAACCTTAATGTCCATGTAAAATATGAACTTTGTAGCCCCACCCGTTTGGTCAGAATCGGCCTAAATGACACGAAAATATCACACTAAAAATCGAAAAAATCGTTAAAGTACGATATTCATGAGAAATATTTCTTCGATTGTACCCAAAAACGTGGCAGGTCTAAGTTCAGAGATTTCGAAGGTCCCCTCCAATTTTCATCAAGATCGCATATTATGCCGTTTGCCCGGTAGAGTGCGAACAAACAGACAGAAAAACAAAAAAACAAAAAATGAACATTGGAGCTAAATTTTTTGAGGGGGTCAGTGAAATTTAAGTCTTCGCTTCGCTCATTCAATGAAGGCATAAAAAATGCTTACGTTAGGTTGAAGATTTCGAAGCTTAGTTAGTTAGCTAGTTAGTTAGTTAGTTAGTTAATTAGTTAGTTAGTTAGTTAGTTAGTTAGTTAGTTAGTTAGTTAGTTAGTTAGTTTATGTATATATAGTTAGTTGTTAGTTAGTTATAGTTAGTTGGTGTTAGTAGTTGTTAGTTAGTAGTTTAGTTAGTATGAGTTAGTTGTTTGTTTTAGGGCACTCAACAGTCGAATTATCAGTGTAAAAAATTTCATAATGAAAGTATAGCCTTTTGACACTAATGTGCAAAGAGAATACTGTCCAAACACTGCAATAATCCACAAATACGAAATGTTGCTTCGATTTCATTGGATGAGCGTAGCGAGCGAAGCGAAGATTCCATTTCACTACACTGGAGAAAAAAATCCGGAATGTTTTTTTTTTCTTTCTTTTCTTTTCTTTTTTTTTGTATTTTTGTGTGTTTGTTAACACGATTCCGGCTAAACCGATACTCCGATTGCGATGAAATTTAATGGAGGCCTTCGAAATCTCTGAACTTAGAACTGCCACGTTTTTGAGCGCAATCGGGAATTTTTTTCTCATAAAAAAGGCAATTTTACGATTTTTTTCGATTTTTTAAAACAATTCTTTGACTTATAACACCTACATGCTTTATCCTATTATAATGATTTTTTCACAGAACCTTCATTTTCTAAATTAATATAATATTCGTGCTAAATTTGAGCGCAATCAAATAATTATTTCTTTTGAAAATCGCAATTTTACGATTTTTTTATTTTTTTTAAAATTACGTAAAAATTACGATTTATTAAAAAAATTAAGTTAATTTTTAATTTTATTTAATTTAATTTTAAAAAATCTTCAACTAAGTAATGATTTTTTCACAGAACAGAAAATCCGCGTAACACAATGCAGCTCAATGCACCAATTACGCTCATCCAACAACGCGGCGGGACTTAAGCGTTTTCCTAGTTAAATAAATATGGCGAGTCTGAACTAAATCAAGATAGGCGAGTATCGGTACTAGCCTATAGTTTGACCGGAATCGCGAGATTTTTTAAATCGAATGCCATAAAAACGCTAAAGTCCCGTCGCGTTGTTGAGCGAGCACCGGTACGTGCAACACGACCCGAGTACGACATTCCCATAATGTTACACACCAATAAGTCTTTAAGGTCTTGACCGATTTAGCTGAAAATTTGTAAAATAGGAGAGAATGTTGTACTTATTGACCCTGCAAAATTTCATAACGATCGGAACATTTTTATATATATATATTTTTTTATAACCAACGATCGGATTTTGTTCAAAAACTATACGGCAACCATAGGTGGTATGTACATGTGTGCCAAATTTCAGGTCGATCAGAGAAACGGTGCGACCTGTACTAAAGCAGTAACAGAAAAAAACCAGACATTTGAGCCATAAGAGTCAAGTGGAGACGCTCGCTCAATTAGTCGGCATTTGTATCGCTTCTCTTGATTAGGCATATATGTAACATTTTCATAACTTATAGGCCGACCCTACTCTAAATACAATTAATATATTTAAATTGATTGGCACCAATAACCTAGAAAAATAATTAGACGAGGGAGCGCAGCGACTGCAATTCAACTCAAACGGCACTTTCGTGATTCTGTAGGTATGTGTGTATCATATAAATCAACCGAATCGCTGAAAAGATTGCGCTGAAATTTTAAAACGACATCCGGTACAAGTTAATTGAGAACTGTTAATAAAATCAGCAAGATCCGTTGCGATTTAAACCAACAAGAAATAATACATTAAAAAATAGGCTGTAAAAGTGTAGGATTTAATTTAACGATAATAGTTTTGTTTTTGAAGATAATTTTTTATTTGTTATTTGTCAGGCTGTGAAAATTGCATTCAGTGTCTTGCACGCCCAAGGTACCCCCAAATAGAGTTGGGAGATTGAGTAAACCTTGCAATATTTACACGTATTTCGTACTGGCTATGTTTTCCATTGTATGCATTTCAAAACATGTTCTATACATTTGTTAAATACAATCTAAAATTGAAAAATCTATCCCGACCGTGGGTTTGAACTCAGGTCTTCACTCATTTCGGGTATAAGGGCGCCTTAGCCAACTAGACTAGGAAAACGCCAAAGTCGTTGTTAAACGAGTGAGCGAGTCATGTATTGAGTACCCGGAACCTTTGCATTTAAGTTGATATTAATGATAGGGTTTTGAGATTTGTTGGTATAAAAGCGCGTCAACTGTAACGCAATAATGCACCCTCTTGCCTATGATAGGCTAGGTATGGAAAGACCAACGCTGTCTAGATCCAGCCTTTGGTGCAGGGGGAGAAAGGGGAATGATACCGAACCGGATACTCAACACATGGCTCACTCAATCGTCTAACAACGACTTTGGCGTTTTCCTAGTAACAAAGCAATTGTTGTTTATAGACTAGAAAATTACTTACGAACACTCGATTTGTCGTCAGGTTTATCATTGAATGGTGTCACCTGGACTTGACTAACTTTGATGGTGGCAATTGTAATATTTGATCCTTCTTCCGCCAGATTGAATGTAAGTGCTTCTGAATTGTAGTATGACATGCCGACGTGCATCGGAAACTCGCTCTGGGCATTATGAAGTTTCATCTTGGTGAATCCTACAACCGGGCACAATGATTATAATTATATCAGTAGCGGTAAAACACCCTGTGTTGGAAGTTATTTATCTATAGAGCAGTAGAATCCAGTTATAACAAAATCCAATCTGTAGAACATGGTCCAGGCAATTTCTAAGTGCAGACCAATAATATAGTAGCCTATCATGCAATTATGCATAATATTTTTTTGTAATTTTTTTTGGTAACTTTTAAAGTTAGGTCGGTAGGAGTAGGTAGGTATGGTATATAGGACATGTTGGTAGGTAGGCCTACTTACTGCTGATTCCAGGGAATTCCGTATCATTAGCGTTGAGCTTTACGAGAATATTACTGAGCGTAAAATGTTTGCTTGCAGCATCTAGAATACTAAACGTGAAAGTCAGCGTGTGGTCTTCTGTCACACCAAGCCCCATCCACGAGAGAGTCATCGTCCGAGTCAGGTTGCCACACAGGCCGGTGGCACTGGTGTCGTTGCCAGGAACATTGATTATAGCGTATCCGTTCTGCAATGGCAAGCATTTACGTAAACAAATGAGACGACGTTATCTATGTTTTATAGACACAACTTTGCATCTCAATCTCATGAAGACTTCAATGCGAAATTATTTGTGATGTACTCGCCGAGCGTTCAAATATTCAGGGTGGATAATCGTAGGCCAAGCAAGTCACAATATAACCACTCGTCTGCTCAAAACCAGACTGTCATAACTACATAAACACCATTTTTAGATAAATTCAAAAGAAAGTTCGAAAAATCATCTTATAGTTTTTATGCACGAATGTATGAAGTAGGTATCTTATATTAAAATGCTAAATATATCGGTCTATACGTACAATCATATCACTACAAATCAGCCTTTTTCATATATAAAGCTGAATATTGTATAATATTTTAATGTAAGGATGGTATAGTTATGACACTAGGCCTACCACTCGCTTTTATCACACAACACTATGCAAATATTGAGAAGAGCTTATTGGCCGTATCAAAATTGCCTTAACTAACTTTTCAACATTATTGCAGCAAGGTTTGTCAGATTAAAAGTACAATTGCACCTTTGAAGTGTTGTATGAGGTAGGGTAGATATGACATTATCTCGCCACTAGAAGAATAACATGTTCCTAACTCGCTGATACTGAAGTGAGTCACAATGAGATAGTAATAGGTCTATTACTGTTTGATTTTGAGGATTAATGACCAGTTAATAAAAGGATTAAATTAAGAGGAAAGCCATGCATGTATATGTTTGCATGTATTATAGGTAGAGGTACGTGAAAATAGCGTTTTGTGAATACAAAGTGCTATATTTTGACTTAAAACTAAGATTTTCAAGTCCTATTTTATTTTATTTTCCATAGTATCAAAAATTTGTTTATACACATCTTTGTTCAATTGATATTAATTCAACCTTGATGACCAAATTAAAAAATAAAAATCTAAAAAAAGTTCATACGTCAAGGTTTTGAAATTAGAAAAAAAATAGATGCTACAAAACGCTATAAAATGACACTTGAAAATGCTATATACACGCACCTCTCATTATAGGTATGCTAAGTAACATCAACGGTCTATATTGACATGGGTTGAAGGCGTTTTAGAAAAAGTCAGAAAACAACGTTAATGTGTTGCAATCATGTTTATAAATTGAATGTAGATGCCCGTTAGGGCGCCGCATGCAGCCAAGCCGCCGCGCTATGCACACTCATGAGGCACCTTATACAGCAAGCAGAGTTGGGGTGTTTTTGAAGTCTCACTCAGTCATCATGAAACGTGTTATGAAGTAAAAACTGTTAATCGGGAGGATTTAGATGCATGACAACAAATGCAACATTTTATTGTGGTTGGTACGATATTCCTTCTGGGTGAAAAATTGGGTTGTTAGTTACTTATGGCTGGCTATAATTACTAATACGTCAGTTTCAATTGGCAAGCAAGCCAAACGGGTGTGGCTGTAACGGTAATATACTACATGGACAATAAGGTAATAGTGCATTTAAAAAAAAACAGACAGAAGTAGTATCTATGGCCAGAAGGCATCGAAATAAAGGTTTGAATATAAACCTATAGGAATATAATGAACAAGTTGCCTAACTATAGAAACGTGACAGTTAATAATCACCTTTAATTGAGAACAAAAAGCAAGTCTGTTTGGCACGAGATGTTTATCATTCTATTGCTTCTATAATAATTGCTATAGCAATAGGGAACCTAAGTGGGCGTTGTCCGGTTCTCTCCCGTCAGCGAGGTATAGGCGATTAACCCGTGCTAAATGTTTCGTAAGCGATAGCGTGAGAACCCGACCACGGACCGGAATTATATTCATACTGTAAGAAACTATAATCTTTCCTCTTTGCGTGGATATACATAACTCTTCTCTATCACAAATATTAATGAAATTTGTTTTGAGTTGAAGTGAACTCTACATTTACACTGTTGCCAAACCTTCCAAACTGCTCATGAAAAAGCACGTAAAAACATTTTGTCCTTAGCATCAGCATAACATTTGGTATCCGACTTGCTATGTGGCTACTGTGAGGTCACTGGGTTGTACTAGATTATACATTACTAATAAAATATCCTTTAATGTGCCAACAAAATCTTGAATGCGAAGTACATTTAGCAACTATGGACAGGCGCGTGGTATGCGAGGATGCCACAGCTGCACACAACGTGGCTGCGTCTCGCTTAGGTTGCCGCTCAGTCGAGTACATTTGCGACAGCGCGGAAACATGGGTCCATTTAACTCATAATAGTTTGAATTTAGGAAGCGTCATCGAGCAAAGTAGAATGCCATTATCTTCTTTACAAAATTATGCATCTTGTGATGTTATTGGTTTAGTTCAATTTCTTTTGCGCGAGTCAAAAGATACGGCGAGTTAGATTTTCGTACCATGCTAATTCTTATGGGCGCTGAGACCAGAGAGAACCAATTTCCTTCCCGCCTTCAAAACTTAGGTTCCCTATACCAATTAACAATATGATATTACATATCTCGTGCCCCCAAAGAATTAATTTTTGTACGCATTGACGTACGTCTTAACGACGATATTGATTTAAATATATATTTGGATGAGCGAAGCGACAACTTCAATTTCACTGACCCCTCAAAAAATTTAGCTCCAATGTTTTTTTTTTTTTTTTTCTGTGTTTGTTCGCACGATTCCGGGCAAACGGCATAATATGCGATCTTAATGAAATTTTGAGGGGACCCTCGAAATCTCTGAACTTAGACGTGCCACGTTTTTGGGTACAATCGAAGAAATATTTCTCATGAATATCGTACTTTTACGATTTTTTTCGATTTTTAATGCGATATTTTCGTGACATTTTCCCCGATTCTGACCAAACGCTAGAACGTTCATATTTCACATGGACATTAAGGTTTTGGTGATACAGTACCTTTTGAAAGAAAAAGTTGAAAAAGTTAGCCGGAATCTATAGAAATAAAGGTTTTAAAATGAGTTTTTTTAGGTTTATAATAACAATTAACAAGTAACAATAGAAACTTGACAACAATTACCTACAATGTATTCACAAAGCACTTGCAAAGGAAAAGTGGTCCCAAGCCAACTAAAAACTTACAAAAACGCTCATCCATCAACGCGGCGGAACTTTAGCGTTTTCCTAGTTTTAAGGAATGCCATCAGTCCACATTTAGGTGACACTTAGTTATGAGTGAAAACCGATAGCATTGATAGGGTCACATTTTGTCAAGATAGGACATCAAAATCAGTGAATATGGACATGGTATGTAGGTCATGGTACAATGATATCCGGTAAGGAAGAATATCATTGGATCATGGGTGTAGGTAAGCTTTGCTTATACAAAATATATAGCGCTCTGCGCTACGAACAGTCATTGTCGGCACGAGACACTAATACGGGAGGTCCATCCTGTCACCTGAAGATAGCCACACCGAGTTAATCTGATGTGCATACCCTACAGCAAAAAGTTTTTTATGGTCTTAGTTTGGCATCACTTTAAATGTTTAATGCGCGAATCTCCATGGTCCTAGTAACAAAATGATATTTTTGGATGAGCGAAGCGAAGACTTCAATTTCACTGACCCCCAAAAAAATTTAGCTTGGGTGTTTTTTTTTTTCTTTTTTTTTCTTTCTGTCTGTCTGTTTGTTCGCACGATTCCGGGCAAACGGCATATGTGATCTTGATAAAAATTGGAGGGGACCTTCGTTTTCTCTGAACTTAGACTTGTCACGTTTTTGGGTACAATCGAAGAAATATTTCTCATGAATATCGTACTTTTACGATTTTTATCGATTTTTAGTGCGATATTTTCGTGACATTTGGTCCGATTCTGACCAAACGGGTGGGGCTACAACGTTCATATTTCACATGGACATTGAGTTATGGTGATGTAGTACCTTATGAAAGAAAAAGTTGAAAAAGTTAGCCAGAATCTATAGAAATAAAGGTTTTAATATGAGTTTTTTTAGATTTATAATAACAATAAACAAGTAACAATAGAAACTTGACAACAATCACCTACAATGCATTCAAAAAGCACTTGCAAAGGAAAAGTGGTCCTACGCAAACTAAAACTTACAAAAAAGCTCATCCATCAACGCGGCGGCACTTAAGCGTTTTCCTAGTAGGTTATACATTTGATATTATTTTTGTCTTTACATTATGCAGGCCAAGCAGTATTTTGATACTAAAAATAGCGGTAGGCCAAAGCCTCTTATACCTACCGTATTATCTGATTTTGGGTAAGACACATTAAACTGAATTGCCATTTTGGCAACAACACAAGTGATGTTATCATTGGCAACCGTCCACGAACCCACATCAAGTTCAGGATAGAGATTGGGAGATGTTGCAGCATCACTCGAGGTTGAATTCGATTCTTCAGCCTCAGCTGATGACGTATTAGTTGAATTCAAATATTCTGGAAGTGGTAACTGCTCTCCTGTTTGTGCTGGAAAGAAATGTGTTAAATAAGATTATCTATAGACGCATTGTGTCTGCAAAGTAAACTAATGATAGTTTAGAATACCACTAAGGGCACTAGGCCACAACTGCAGTTTGTTTCAGTTACCGATTAGGCCTAAACTGAACACATCACTTGAAAGTTGTAACTGATACGTCCAAACGGTTTGATAATTTTATCATAGCAATAAAAAATTTAGGAAGTATACATTTTTTCAATTTTGTAGCAAAGAAGAATACCGGTAACTAAAAGAAACCCATTCTGCTGAGCTGCCTGCTCTTATACAGATACTGAAGGGTAGTATGCAAAGAAAACACAACATACTTTAACACGCGTACGGGAGTATCCAAAGAAGCTCGACATATTGGCGAAGAAAAAAACAATAAATTAACCCTCCTCCAGCATTGAAATATTTTGGTTAAGTATCTATTTGACAGAAATGTCATTTAAAATGGCAAGCCCCACCCCCTGATTACAAGGGTGATCAAAAACATT